>LBNU01014232.1:77762-94083 GCA_014162995.1 Artemisia annua | reverse complement strand
GATGAGACGAAAAATGTTTACGTTTTAGGGTCGTTTGAGTCCTAATTCGGTATGTTTTGGTTTGGATTTCAACCCAAAGTGCGTTTGCTTTTCTCATTTAGGTACTTTTGAAGGGGAAATCACAAAAGAAGCCATCTTTCGGGCGGTTTTCGGGAGTGATAAAAGTGCGGGAAAACAACAAAACTCAAAGAAAATAAAAAAAAAAAAAAAAATAAAAAAAAAAATAAAAAAAAAAAAAAAAAAAAAAAACAAAAAAAAAAAAAAAAAAAAAAAAAAAAAAAAAAAAAAAAAAAAAAAAAAAAAAAAAAAAAAAAAAAAAAAGACCTTGAAGATTACAGAAGTGACGCCAGTCACACTGCGTACGAAGGGACGCCGTCAGGAACACAAGGTGAAGTCCAGAATTGGAAAGAATACTCGTGACCTGGGCCAGAGAGGAGTTCGTAGTGCAATTTTGTGGAACGCCGCAACCAAGGCGTCAGATTCGGAACCCAGCCAATTACGACCATCGTCAAGGCGAAGGCCGTCAGAAAACGCCTAATCGACCGAGCTGACGAAGCGTCACCTATGGGCTGACGCCCGTACAGCCCGCGTTTTCTTAGTATATATCGAACGATTTTTCTTTTTGATTAGTAGGCCTAAGAGCGAACCTAGTGGGAACTGTTAGTCGAATTTGGAGTGGAGAACTTTAGTGTAAACCTAGTTCGTGTATTAGAGACCTTAGAGGTACTCCTAGACCCCTGCAACTTGCATGTTTAATCCAAGATAATCTGATTCATACAATGTGTCTACGTGTGTTGTGTGATTTAATGCTTGCTACTTTCTTTCTTTTACAGGCTAGGCTAATTTACTGTGTTGCTTAGATCTAATGGAAACGCCGGCGTAACTATCTGATAATCATGTGTGATGTGTATGTTGTGATTGGTATCTTGGGAGAGTTTTCATCTACGTGTCAGCAGCGGAGAAAACTGGCTAATCTCGCTCCTATATCGGGAACAAGCTTGAACGTCTTTTAAGAAACGTGGAATTAATCTCCTCCTCCATATACCTTAGGTAGACGAGATAATATAAATATTAAACATGGTCAGAAATCCTGCATCAAGTTTTTGGCGCCGCTGCCAGAGAGCTATTTTCGGATTTTCATTTAGGTTTTTAAATTTTTGTTAATTTTTCAATTTTCCCACATCTTTCTTTAAGTTTAAGGAACAATGACAGTTGTGGACATTGATACGCTTACCCTCGAGGAGTACCTTGCTATGACTCGAGAAGAGCGAGGGCTGGGGCTTGTTAGGCCGGTTATTGGAGTTGATATTCAGTTTAAGATCAAGAATTAGTTAATGATGGAGCATTGGAGCTGCGTGAGAAACCCTTTTCCGGAAACAAGACTGAGGATGCTTACGAGCATGTGGAGAATGTCTTGTACATCGTGAGTCTTTCTGATGACACTCACGGGAGCAGCTAAAAGATGGGTTGATAGGTTGCCCGCTGGAACCATCAACACATGGGATCTCCTTAAAAAAAATTCCTTCAACGATATTGCCCTCTTTCAAAACGGAAAAGCAACTGGAGAAGATTCACAATTTCAGACAAGAAGTTGATGCGACATTGTACCAAGCTTGGGACAGGTATAATGATCTTCTTTACAGGTGCCCGACTCATGACCTAAATAAGCAGCAGGTGGTCAGCATATTCTACAAAGGTCTCAGCACATCAACAAGGAAAATGCTTGACTCTCAGGGGCCGATCCCTGGGATGACTCCTATTAAAGCACTTGAAGCTATTCTAGACATGGCAGACCATTCACAGAAGTGACATGATGGAGGCAACAGTAGAAGCATTGGAGGAAGTTTGGACGGAATTGCAGTTATTACTAACAAACTTGAAAGTCTTGGCAGGGATATGAACAAATTAAAGGAAAATGTGCATGCTATTCAAGTAGAGGAGCTCACCTAGCCAAGGACTGCCCATTGAATAAAAATGATAAAAGAGTTTAGAGGCCAAGTATGGTGAAGCTAATAGACCTTTTCAAGGGAATAATGGAAATGGAGCAAGATACCATTTAGGACCCCCATGTTACTACTCTAGGATGGACAACCAACCTACTTATGGTGAGAGGAAGTCTAGCATTGAGGAGTCAATTCACAAGTACCTGGAAGAATCTGCTAAAAAGGAAGTTGAACGGGAAGATTGGCTAAAGAGTTTTCAGGAAGGAACGAATGCTAACCTTGAGACCCAAGATGAGACCCTTCGAAGTCTTGAAACTAAAATTGGGATGTTAACCAACGAGGTGCAGGAGCAAAATATGAAGGGAGCTGGAGCATGCAAGGCGATATTCACCAATGATGGACAACCCCTCTATACACCTTTCAGGTACTCACTAGAAGAACGTATTTATTTTTCTAAATTGTCAAAACAGGATGAATCCGAATACGCGAATGAAGATGAAAAGGAAGACTTCATGGCACTCGTAGAGCCACTTCCTGAGGAAAGAAGCTCGCTTAATGGTGAACAGAAAACGGTAGGAAAATAGATAAAGTTGAATGAGCGTTGTTCAGCCGTCATTCAAAACCACTTACCTCCAAAGGAGAAAGACCTAGGAAGTTTTCCTCCCCCTTGCTCTATTGGTAATTTATGTGTCAATAATGCTTTAGCCGACCTTGAGGCAAGTATAAGCATCATGCCATTCTCTATGTGCCAAAGACTTAAATTTGGACCTATAAAACCTATCTGCATGACTATAGAGATGGCCGATAGAAGTATTAGCATACCTAAAGGAGTTTTAGAGAACATCCTAGTTAAGATTGACAAGTTCACCTTTCTGGTGGATTTTGTCATTCTTGATATGGAAGAGGATCTAGAAATACCTTTAATTCTACAAAGACCCCTACTCGCTACAACACGTGTTGTAATCAATGTGTTCAATAAACGCATTTCTTTGGAAATTGATAATGATAAACTCGTTTTCAACATGGATGAAAGTGGAAAATGTCATCCAATAGAGTCAGTGTGTTTCGTTAACGAATAAACAACAAGGATAGGTAGGGCTAGAAATATTGACATGACTCCTTCCCCGTTTTAGACATACCTTCTCTCTATGTTCTAAACTCTCTAACCTCAGATCCAACGGATCTTTCTATGTAGTTTCTCTTTGTGATTCTCTAGGTTCCTTATAAAGGCGAGATCATGACTTTTCGAAGACTTGCAAGCTTGTGACATGACTTGCTAGGATTCTTCTCTTCCATGATCACAGAAGTGCATCTTGTTCTTTCTTCTTCTTCTCAAAAGTGTTAGAGATGTGTTGAGTCGTTAGGTATAAAAAGGATGTTGGTTCCTTTCAAGTTGTGTTATGATAGAAGCGTTGATTGGGTAGTGGTTATTCCTTTGTAATGGAAACCGGTATCTAGCCTTGTACCGGATAAAGTGTAGGCAACGAAGGTTTGGCTTTACCTCGTGGAAAATCCCGGTATTTAGCTTCGTAAAGGATAAAGTGTAAGCGATGTTGTGAAGGCTTCTCCGCCGATGAAAGGAGTTTATCTTGTCTAGTGTTTACGGAACTCTCGAGTTGGGTACTTAGAGAGTGTAGTAGGGCAAGGAAGGTGTCCTTGTAGCCGAACCACTATAAATACTTGTGTATGGTTATGTCTCTCTATCTCTCTCTCGTAGTGTAGTTTTATATCCTTTTCTACTATCAATATCCAACACGTCAAAACTAGATTGACATAAGTCGATCTATAAGTTTTAAAAAGAAGTTTTCATCAGTAAAACTATTGAACCCCCCCCCCCCCTTTAGTTTTCTATAGTTTGGCCTAGTGACACTTAAGCCCCTTAAGTCCCTTTTCTTCTACATTGTCCACAATAACTTTATAACTCATTTAACATTTGTCAACTTTAGTCCCTCAAGTCTATGAATCATATTTTCTATAACCACATTAGTCTTAGTCAATTTAATCTAGGGTCATACCCGTTTGAAAACGGGCTTCGGGTTTAACATCACTAACAAAAAAATCCTTCCAGAAAACCAATTTCTCAGGATTGGTACTTTGAACATCATCAATGAAATTCTTTAGAATCAAACCATATATCTTGCACTCTTACTCTCAGCTCCAAAGATTCCCATGATATACATACAACAATTTTAGCACCATATAGAACTTGTTGATGAAGTCAAACATCCAACCCTCAGAATAAGGGTTGAAAGACACGTGTTTGATCTCAAAGATGACATTCTGATAGTCCATACAGTTTGAGCAAATAATGGTATCTTCCTACTAATAACAAGAATAATAACAACATCACCCAAAACCTCAATAACACCATTTGTACTTGTCAACGTTTATAAATCTTATTAGAAATGAATCAAAGATTTATAGTGGAATAGCTCACAGTAAACTATTCCGTTTGATGACAAATGAAACACACCTATTAAAACAACTAGTGGCAGCTACCTTTGCTTAGTTCGTTCCTAGGAGAGAGGATCCTATCAACTATAATGCTAACTATTACTTTATGTGTTTGTTTAGGATCTCTACTTAGCTTGGTTAAATTTTTTGTTTATAGGAAGGAAAATACTGTGGATGCACATGGGTATTGTAGTTTGCCAACTTGGAATAGAAAGTACGTGCCTTATATACTAGGTAAAGTATGCTTTTTGCTTTAGAATGTTGACAACCTTTTGTACCCAAAATCATACTTTATCGTCTTTTGATAAGACCGTTCGCTTATCTTCCTAAGAAGTTTCCCGCTCATTTATCAAAGACTAAGTTTCTCTTCAGAGATAAGTCTTTAGGGTCAAATTAAGAGACATGTCATATCTCAGTGCCTCTGGTGTTGTTTGTAGTTCACTATACCTTGCTCCCTAACACCGCATCCGTTTATACAGTGTTTCTTCAGTTGGTCTTCGACTTCCCTGAAGCTTGGATGCTGTTTGAGCTTTATACAACTCACACTAATATCTTTTATCAGTGAGTTACATCCACTGATGATCATTAGTGAGTTACATTCACTGATAACCATCAACGTGTATCACTCTGATAACTATTAGGGAGTAACACTTTCTGATAACCATTAGAGAGTAAGACTTCTGATTTCCATCAGGGGGTGACTTATTCTCTAATCATTATCAGTGAGTGTTGTTCTCTCTGATCTTTAACAGAAGCTTAATAAGTTAGGATATATTATGTTTAAATACATTTCAGAGATAATTGGGTCGAGATTTAGACCCAACAATCTCCCCATACTTGAATATACAAATAGTCTAATGTTAATCAGTAGTAAGTGAGTATAACGGCTTCTTACTTACATACTGAATTACGACAAGGAATAAAATAATAATCAGTTATAGTCTGATCCCTCATTTTTGTTGAAGAAGATATAGACTTTAGGCGTTGAGCTATCAGTGTCATAGGTCAGAGTCATCATTGGTTCAACTTCCTTCTCAATTAAGACCGATTTTTAAAAATGATAGATATTTAACTTCGATTCAAGTTTTTCAAGTGTAGAACTCCTTTTAATATGATTCTAATCTAAAATGTGTAAAAAAAAAATTGAATCAATGTTAAAATTTCACGATTTTGCGATATAAGTACTATTCTAAATCATCTGTACACATTTAATGAATCATTACCATAACTCGACTTTTACAAAGATTTGTGAATTAAATTTATGATTTGTAAATTCGATTCACTATTAATTGATATATACTTGTGAATTAAATAAAAAAAATATAAATCAATAGGGGCGAAGATTTCTCAATCTAAAAACTTTTTTAATGGAACTAAATTCAAATATAAAAGAGATTATTCATACCTGAAATTGAAGTCTTTCCTTGGATATGCATAATCTTATTGACCATTAAAGGGCCATTTACAATGATTAAAGCCTTAAGCCTTAATACCTTAGAATAGTCGTCCACATGAGTTGGCAATTTTCTATACTTCAATTTTAACGAATTAATCAAGAACGACACTTGTGCGACAACATGATTAGATATTACCAATTTATTAAAGTATACATGCAAAATTTTGATTACGGAAAATTTATTCAAAAAAGAAAAAGATACATGCTAGAACACATACAAAAGCTGTTAGATATGTAGGGTCGTATATGATAACAATCTATATTTGAAAACGTTGTATATTTTGGTATGAGTAAAACATGAATATATTTAAGATGTTAAAAATAAGTTTTACAGAAAATTAATTTGACAACTGATAATATCATTCGTAGTTTTTAATGTATACAATCGTTATTAGAAGTGAATCAAAGAATTATAAAAGTTAGTTACGAAACATTATCCCAATAGAATAACACATGAAACTCTCTTAATCCTAACTAAAACATAAGTTGAAGTTTATTGACGAACAACACAAATATGCCAACATAGCCTAGGGTGTTTTAGAGAAGATGATACTTTCACAATAACACATTTCTATCATTTATTTGTAATGAATCTATATCTTTTCTCTAGACAACATTCGATATATAAGATGATAAAGTGAAGTCACATGTATAGTAGGTTAGGTTTGACTTCAACTTCTAATTTACTTTAGTAAATAGTTTTCGTAACTATTCACTTTTTATCAGCTACTGTTTGCACTTGTTTTACTTTAATGCAAAGTCTTTTCTTTTTGATTTGGTGAAGTTTTCTGCCAATAATCCACGTCTGACTAAGTGAGTATATTCAATCAGTAACACTTTGTCGGATCTCACTGACTCAAATATAACTCGGATATTTTAATCGTTGATACTGCATCACCGAAGTAAAGTGTATCTTTAGTAAATTTAATTTAAACTATTTTATGTTTAATTATTATTATAGACAGTTGGGCAAATTCTTTGACCACCAATGTAGCTTCATCTTTATGCATGTATGAAAAGCTACACATATCTACTAGAGTTAATATACAAACACGTCATTAAACTTAAAAAAAAAAAAAAAAAAAAAAAAAAAAAAAAAAAACCCGCATAATGTAACAAACTTTATTTTTTTCATTTTGCTTGGTAAACTTAAGAAACATGGTATTTAGGCCACTAAACTTATATAAATATACGTATGTATCACTGAACATGTAAAAGATTACATTTATGTTACTTACCTTACCCAAAAAAAAGAGTATAATTTATTCATATTGAAGCTGAAATTATAAAATAATAATTTAATGTCAATTTTGATAAATTCAGCAATTTAAATGAACAAAATAAAAAGTTCGTTATCTTATGTGCATTATTTTTGAAAAGTTTAATGGCGTATTTGTATAATAACCCTATCTATTATATTCTGCATTTTCGTATATAAGATACATAGTTGATCGTGCAATAAACCGCACCTTCTGGATCAAACCTTGCTTGGGAGTTGGGACACAAGCTTGATACTTGAAATGACTTCTAGATGATCTGCATTAAGACAAAGAACATGTTTGGTTAGACGGAACGCAGGGTAAGACCCTGCAAACCAACTCTGACGTGAGAGTAAGTCATTCGTAAATTTAGGGGTAAGTTTTAAGAGAGGGAAAGTAGAAAGAGAATGAATGACTCGGCTATTTATAAAAAAAAACTCTAAAAAAAAGTTCTAGATTTTGCCACATGTCTCAGCTGGATTGGCTGAGAGGGAGCATATTCTCTTTAGCTAATGGGAAGACTACGAGAATAGGCTCCGTGATCGTATCCGCGTGCAGTGGTTTGTCATAACGAGAATAAAGAACGACCATTATCTGTGTAGGGCCCACAAGATATGCTATTTGTCTTTTAGTATCGGAGCCTCGATCTCCTCGGAGGCTAAAGCTCTTTCAGAGCATCAAACTCCATGGGTTGGACTCTTGTGTATTGGCGGATTTCTTACGGTAGCCTAGTGAACTTCACGCCAATGAACACTTTCGAGTGCCACGTGTGCAACATCGGAAGCTAGGCTCCGAACCGTGAGATGGGACACACCATCAATAGTGATATAAAATTTGAAAATTTTAATGATTGAAATTCTTAAAAATCACCCTTTTGCTGTCGTGAGTATTTCTGGAGACTGCTTGTTTGAATTAATGGATCTGTTAGGCTCGAATCAACTACTTCTGGTTATTAAATAAATATTAATTTTGTTTTCTGTATAACGTATGGTGCTATGAATGTTTATTGGATTTAACGTTATAGTGGTTCTTTAACAAATACGTGATGTCCTTTGTACGTATAGCTTAGCTTCAATTTGCACCCGTTATTTTTACTGTTCCTTTGACACGATGTTTGGCACTAATTTATCAACATTTTTATTTTAGCATGTTCTTATGGACCATACTTGATTATGGTGACCATATTTGAGTGGATATATATATGCATTGTTTTTTTTTATGTATGTTCTTATATTTGTGTGTGAGGATGAGCAAAAGGGGCTGAAAAGAAGCAAATAGTTACCTGTATCGGTATAAAGGTGGGATTGTGGGAAAGGAAACAAAGACAAAATAGAAAAGCTACTTTTCTTTAGACTTGTATAATTATGTTCAAGGTTTCTGGCCTGGCTATATATTTTTAGTTAAGGTTCTTAATTTAATTCTACCGTGTAATAGATGGTTTTAATCCATCGATGTAGCTAGCATGATCACTTCCATGCATGGACTGAACCACAGTATCCGCTAGCATCGTACTAGTTTTCTATTGTTTTGAATTATCGTATCTTCTTAAAGAATACGTGATTTTGATTTAGTCTAACATATAATTAGTCAACTAATTGTAATGTGGCTGCTAGCTAATCTCAATGATGAGTTGGTCTAGTGGTAGGATCTTGGCTTGTTGACCGTGAGGTCTCAAGTTCAAACCCCACTTAGAACATCTTTGAGATATCATTTGCAATGAAGTTAGATACTGGTTACCATTGGTGCCAGGTTCGAGGCTGAGCAAGCACCCAGTTTTCTCCCGATTGTTACCCCAGCAAGGAAACTTGTGTGGAGGCAGAGGGTTTCTGGGATGAAAGCGTTAAGTCCCCACTTGGCCAGCGTGGGCCCGGTTAAGACAACATAGCCTGGTTATGTGGTGGACGAGGCCTACCGGTGAGGCGGGTGCGACTTCGACCAAAAAAATACTTGTAATAAAAAAAAAAAAACCTTATATGATAGTAGCATTTTTTTTGTTAATAAGCCACTACTAGTTATATAGCACCATGTATGCTCGGGACTTTAACATAAATTTTACCGTGTTTTAAAATAAGTTATAATACATCATAATTTTAATTATTTGTACATACAAATTGTATATAATCTAATTTTAATAATACAATTGGTTAATAATATAATTTTCTATCTTGTCAATTGCTATTTCACCATAGTAAAGCTTAAAAAAAATAAGATTTTTTATAACATCGTATAAAATATTTTATACTTATATAGTTATAATATACATGCGTGCAAGTGCGTATATATAAATTTTTTATTTTTTATTTATATCGATATATTTTTGTTGGAAGATAAATTTGACTTTGTTTAATTGGCACGGTGTTGAGGTAAATATTTTTTAGATTTAACTATTGATATCATCTTTTAGACATTATGCATACACAGTATCGTGTATCTGTTATCATCTCTCAGTAACTCTTGATGTCATGTCTTTATTTTGATATTTATATTCTTTTTAATAATAATTTAGGGGGTATTTAATTATTAAACCTGTGTACGTGTGAGGTTTTATAAAGAAGAATTACACGAGTCTTTGTTACCTTGATGGTACAAAAATATTTTTCCGGACATCCTTACTATCATAAAGAGTTGTTCGTATATGCACAATCTCGTATATTCATTTATATACCAGAGTAACTTGTGTTTTATTTCATATTTATAATTCCATTCATATACATTAATTTAATATATAATGGTAATAACATTTATAAATACCAGAAAAAATATGTGTTGTTCTTTTTAAGAAAAATATAAAATATAAAGGGCATAAAGTGTAAGGGTATTTATTAAATTTATAAAGTTATTAATAAATATGAAAAATGATAATTCTATTTAAGTTCATATAATTTATGTAAAATTTAATAACTAAAGTTTTACTAGTATTAATCACCAATATCCTTTTAAAGTCTTTGTTTTTAATCGACACATATATTTTTATATATATTATTACTAGTTATAATACCCGCGCACGCGCGGGTTTTTTTAAATTTTTTTTTGAATCATATATTTTTATTTATTAAAAAACAAATAATTTAATCTTTGTTTTGTTTGATTTATCATGTTTAATTATAGTTTTTTATTATTAAAGATAATTATTTAAAAGTTTTAATCCTATTGTTAATTGCTTCTTATCTATATTTTTTGTATTTATCTTCTACTTGTATTATGGATAAATATAAAATGTTACCTAATAAGAAAATAATCTTTTTTTTAAATAATATTATTACTAAATAAGGTATGGTTTAGTTTTTTTGAAATGGAAAAGTCCCCACTTGGGGTTTTGTTTTATTATATAAAAGATGTTGTATGCAATTTAGATATGTTTGATCAAATTGTTTTAACTTTTTACTTTCTATTCGGCAATGAGATTAGTCGTTTATCATACATGGCAAAATTAAACACACTTATTGATTCAATAATTGTTTTTTCCTGTTTTTAAAACCTCTTATTATATAAGAGATCCGTAATCATATAGATGCCTAAAACATGTGTGTAAATGGGAGATAGCTTTTTCTTTCTCCTTGTCTCAATATATCTGTATTTTTCATATGTTTCAATTTTGTTATTAGGAGAACTTTTAAGCAGGCGTTTTATGCATAAAGATCATTTGAGATACTGTTGATTGAACATAAGTTAATAATCATATATAACAAAACTAATTGTCTACTAGCCTTTCGTACATATATATGATGACTATCTGGAAAATGGTTGATATACGTTGGAGACAAAAAGGGATATGGCTTTTATAGTAGATCAATAATGGGTGCTCGTGCAAATCCATCCGTCTCATGGTGGGGACTGAAAGAATGAAGGAATATGCAGAATGTGTAGTCTCTGTCATTCACTAGCATGCTTTCCTAATTCTCCATTTTCTAGGGCTTTTCCTTCTCACCTTTTACCCCACGCTTACACCCCACTTATACTTTTCCCATTACTATACTCATTTTAATATATTCAAAAGATTGATCGTGTAACACCTCCAAAAGGTTAAATCGATCAATGCACTAATTAAAACTCTTGTTTATCTGAAAAAAGATAAAAGGGAATTACTGGCTTCTTAATTTTGACATATAAGGAGCTTAAACAAATCATAATATGCGTGAAGAGTGGTTCATATTATTGTGTATTGTACAAAAATGACAATTTTGTTTGAACGGTGCCAACTCATGCTTTGATGCTGTTATTCATATCAAGTTCATATGGTAGTACACGAATAGAGTTTGTTTCGATCCTAAACCTCGTAGTAAAGACCAAATTGATTTAAATCAAAACACTCTCCGACTCCTGGAGCATGCATCGTATATGGCATGAAAATACAGCCCCATTGGAGAGATCTTTGCTAATCACTGATAGATGTTTTCACCATAAAAAAATTTAATATTCTTATGTTGGATTTTATTAACAACTATATGTTCTATGTGCATACGTTAAACAAACTCGTTTATTATATAATTCTAAGTTACAATATATAAGAATGTTTTTCAAAAGGACATTCAATAATTAATGACTATTAAAGAAAAAAGAAGTTGGAATTGAGGGCCCGTTTGGTTTGAGGGTGTGGGTGGGTATTGAATGAAAGTAGAGTTTAAACCATTGTTTGGTTGCACTTTGATTTCCGTGACATGGGTATTGAAATTAAATTTTCATACCACCCTATTTTGGGGGCTTTTCATGAAACCAACCAATCAAACTTTTCCTTTTATTTGATGAAATTTTGTCAACCACATATTTTCATTATTTCTTTTTATTTTTTGCCTTTTTTGATTTAATCAAATACATAAAACCTATTAAATATACATACAAATTAAATATTAATGAATTTTCTCTCTCTTTATTTTCTTTCAAACTTTTTCCAAATTCGAATCAAATTCCAATCTTACTTACAAATCAAACGCACCCTGAATATATTATAGAGAGGAAATCAAACAAATAAAGTCTTTATGGTGTGTTCAAACTTTGTGTGTTGTGTGTGATTACTCCACTACTTTCTTTTGAAAATGAGCTTATGTATCAAGCATATATATTAGTGTGGTGTAGCTCCATTGTGCTTTCTTTAAATAGAGGATATGCAATAGTCTTCTATGTAAATTGACACCAAAGAAAAATTTGATAGTGCAAAATATGTTGCTAGTGAACACTTCCAGAAATGGACTTTTATAAACTTATCACTATTACACATTTACACATAAAAGACAAACCCACGCTGAGAACTACTTCATGAAAAAAACTGTTTAACAAAATACGACCAACAATTTCAGGAACACTTCATTTTAACTTTGGAAGCAGCTAGCTATATCGGATCTGCACGGGGAATAAAACGTGTCCCGTACAAGAATCTCATAGATGTAGAAGAAAGATGTGTAAACTCTAGTGACATTGTTTTATTTATAGCGACACTTTTTTAGCCTTTGTTAGAAACTTCTTGCTTTTTGTGTCTCGTTTCTTACCTGTCACACAATTTCTTGTAGTTTGTGACGAAGGAGCGGAAGCAAATTTTAATAAAGAGCAAATTCCTTCAAAATGTATCATACTTGTCACAAATGTTACTTCCGTGTACTGAACAAATTTTTTTCCTTAAATATGGGTACTAAACTTTCATTTTTTGGTCTTTTTGATGTACTTTGTGACGTTTTTGCCCCTCAAATTATTAAAAATCCAGGGGTAAAAATGTCACAAAGTACATCAAAAAGACCAAAAAATAAAAGTTCAGTACCCATATAAGGAAAAATTTTTGTTCAGTAAACGAAAATAACATTTGTGGCAAGTATAGTATATTAATAGATATTTTGCCCTTTAATAAATGATATCTAAGGGTTGATAAGCGAGACGCACCTCAAAGGAATAGAACCCAAACAAGAGATAAAACTCTGAAAACTTAAATATATTAATATTCCAAGATGTCCATAGAATGATCATAAGACATGTATTTATAGAAAAGTAAAACTTTATTAAGAAAGTAACCTAATTAGAGTAAAAAACGAATTAGATATATAATAGAATGGAATCAACCTTTCTACAGCGTAGAGAGGTGTTTGTCGGCGTAGAGACATTAAGCTTTGACCAGAATTCTATCAGCGAGCTCTATGCCATATGCATGAAAATCCCTCTACACCATAGAGAAGGTTGGTTTCACGTTCCAATCTTTTCCCCATCATTCTCTCTCACTTGAAAAGAACTTGCCTTCTAGTTTTTACTATCTCCAATCAACAGGTGAATGAACAATGTCTTCAAATCTGGTGGACGTGTACCATTGAGAAGAATAGCTATGTTTTTCCCAAACAAATTAAACAAAAAAAAGTTGTTCTTACCCTACGTATTGCATCCACATCATGTTGTCACGGTCTTCCTAGCAAAATATGACAAGCACCTAATTCCACGACAGCACAAGACACCACATCATGATAAAAAATTTCCAATAGCAATAGGAATTTTGCAAACCTCATTCACCTTCACTTTGGAACCTTTGTTTATCCAACCCAACTTACACTGGTACAAAAAGTTGTATCGGTCACACCAAAAATGTGTGACGATATGCATATAGTCACACACGTTTTTTTCGTTGTATGTCACCAAAGGTCCCGCCACCGTAGGTGGCATATGGTCACATTGTTGAGTTCGTGGCCTTTTTCATCGAAAAAGAGTGACCAAAACCCCGAATATGTGTGACAAATTAGGCACAAGTTTTGTTGGTTTAGTCATTATCAGTGACTGTAAACACTTTATAGTCACACGAATGTTTTTTGAGAGTAACTATTGTTCGTCCTTTGACCACATAAATATATAATATATGTGACATTTGAGATGATTTATTCAAGTAAATGTGTATTATGTGTGACTATTTCCCGTCCTGTGGCCACATGAATATAATAAATGTGACGTTTGTGATGATTTAGTCACACAAAAGGGATTGTTTTTTTTGAGTTAGTCACATACAATTTAAAAAAAAATTGGCCAAAAGTGTGAATAAGTGTGACCATATGCTGTTTAAAGTGAAGAAATGTGTATTTTGTGTGACTATTGTTCATCCAATGGCCACTTGAATTTTATATTTGTGTGGCTATTTCGTCGACCAATCCCTCCCAATTCACATCTTTGTTGAAAGAATTTTTTTGTAAATCCTTAGATAAGGGTTTTTTTGTAATATTTAGTCACACAAAGCATATTTGTTTTCGGTATTTAGTCACATACAATTAAGCATCAAGTGGCCAAAAATGTTAATAAGTGTGACCATATGTTGTTTAAAGTGAAGAAATGTATATTTTGTGTGACTATTGATCATCCAATGGCCACATTAATTTTATGTTTGTGTGGCATTTTGTAATATTTAGTCCACAAAGCATCTTTGTTTTGGGTATTTAGTCACATACAATTAAGCATCAAGTGGCCAAAAGTGTTAATAAGTGTGATCATATGCTGTTTAAAATGAAGAAATGTGTGTTTTGTGTGACTATTGATCATCCAATGGCCACATGAATTTTATGTTTGTGTGGCCTTTTGTAATATTTAGTCACACAACGATTAAGCAAACAGTGACTAAAAGTGTTAATAATTGTGACTATATGCATCCTTTAGTCACATTTAAAAAATCAATATATATCAAAACAGTTCAAATATATATCAAAAGAAATTCAAATACAATAAAATTGGAATGTATATAACTGAACCAAATATAAAATTGGACATCCTTTCATACACCAAGGAGTCCTAGTCGGCTTACAATAGTTTCCTAAGTATCTATAATCTTTTCCATAAGCAACTAGCAACTTCGAGCGGTCTTAATCTCTGAGCAGTACCAACTTTCACTAGCAGTAGTAGTTGTTGTACTAGCAGTAGTAAATACTTGGCATATTTTCTTTGAAGTTCATAAGCAGCACTAAATCCATCTAAGCAATATTAACACAAACATGAGCAGCAGTAATTCAAACAACATCATGAAGACTTTTAATCCAAAACAATGAACATAATAATAAAATTTGCAGTTAAACTTACAAGTTTTTCTCCCATTGATCTAATCTCATCATCTGGATATAAAAGCCTTGAAAATGTAGGCTGCTGCATATCAACAATAACCACATCAGGATGAGAGAAGAATTAGAACATGTCAAAGCTCACAACATAACAGAACTAGATGAGCATACTGGAATAAAGTTCTTGATTAGATGCTAGAAAACCTTCCTCTCTAAAAAGTATGTGGTTATATATATTGTTGACGGGTGCATCTATTTCTTGACATTTGACATAGAGACACTATTGTCTTGTCTTTTGTCAGGTGTATCTAGTTTGTTAGGCGCCACTAGTTCAACTATCTGCTGTTTTGGTGGTTTTGAGTCGCTTGATTCGCCACTGATTCAACTATCTGCTTTGGTGGTTTTGAGTCGCTTGATTCGCCACTGATTCAACTATCTGCTTTGGTGGTTTTGAGTCACTTGATGCGCGGGTTTTGAGTCGCTTGATTCGCCACATTCAACTATCTGCTTTGGTGGTTTTGAGTCACTTGATGCGCCACTGGTTCAACTATCTGCACAAACATGATAGGAATAAAACGCATATCAGATCTTGTAACTTTGTCCCAACCACCCAATAATAATGTGTAGATTAAACTCTAGGAATGGTTTACAAAGGTACAAGTAACTTTGTCCCAACCACCCAATAAAAAATAGAAAAAATAAGCTGAAAAAATCAAATAGACCAACGTGATTACTTGATTAGAAACAACTATATTTTTTGATAATCAGATATTTGTCTTTTTTCGATTTTAGGCTTTCTTACAACTGATTCTGCATCTTTTATTTGTAACTTTTATTCAACCTTCTAAAGCTATATACATTTCAGATTATTTTTTTATTTTTTTCTTTTGATCATATTTCAGATTATTTTTTTCAAACTAAAAAAAAGTAAAGATTCCAAGGTAGCATTGATTAGTGTGTAAATACTCATCATTTTTATCGTATTTTAACTGCCAAAAACACGTGAAAACACTCGGAAATACATCAAAATACTGAAAATATCCCAGGGTCGTGTTTTATATGCAAAATGATCAAAAACAAATGAAAAACGAACAAAGTGTTGCATAATTGGCAGTTTCAGTCCCTCAACTTTCAAAACTTGTCAAAATCAGTCCCTAGCCATTTAATTTGTAAGAAAAGTCATCAAAGGTCCTTGGAAAATCAAAA
>LBNU01014232.1:55300-70668 GCA_014162995.1 Artemisia annua | reverse complement strand
GTTACACTTAATCATGTTTCTATGGTTTCGTGTGACCATATATAACATTTGGTCACACTCTTCAAGTGTGTGACATATATTTGAAACTTTTTAATGCATATCGTGACTAACGCTTCAAACTTACTTTTCAGTTGTCACACATTTCAAATTCATATGTGGCTAAATATTTAGCAAAGAATAGCAGTCACGTTTAAATAATGTGTGACAAACTTGACTATATAATTTAGCCACATACACAATTACTTCATGTGACCATATATCTATTTTGGTCACACTCTTCAATTGTGTGACATATATTTGTCACATATGTATATCTGTAGTGTGACTAATGCTTAAAGCTGATTTGTATCGGTCACACGTCCCAAATAAAAAGTGACTAAATGATCAAAAAATATTTACCAGTTACCCTCTAGTCACATAAATACACAAATGTGTGACATATATCTTCCGAAATGGTCACACAAGTCGGATCGAGTGTGGCTGTTTATTTTATTCTGGTACATTTAGTCACGTAAAAATGTTACCGTGTGACTGTTCAAAATCGACCATGTGTGACGAAAGGCCATTTTTGTACTAGTGTTATAAGTATTAGGATATTGTTCATTTGATAACTTCAACGCTTTCACAAGCTCTTTGGAAACTAGGTTTTCACAACTTCCTCTATCAATGATCAATTAGCAAACGTTGTCTTCAATCACACATTTAGTTTCAAAAATCTTATTCCTTTGTGAAAATTCTTCAATCCTTGTTCCATACAAAGTACGTTGCACCATCTATAACATAAAATAGTATAGTGTTTTTACTTGTTACTATATCCCACGTTTATTGCTCATAATTCTTGCTTTTATATAAGATTCGATACTTAATTGCTTCATATTTGAATAATAGGAAATATATGAGCATTAGAGCAGAAAGACGCGAAAATTAGATGAAGCTTGAAGAAAATACTAAGAAAAGCTAAAAACAAGCATAAACGGCATATATAAGCCATATAATCTACGCCGTAGTCAAGAGAACCTTTGATGCCAAATTGATTAGTGTGATATACGACGTAAAGACGTATGTTGATGTACGGCGTAGAAGAATTGAAGACTTGTTGACTACTTAGCCGTAATGGATTCTATGGGGTAGACGGGCACTTAGTCCGACACCGTAAGTAATGAAGACTTCAAAGAGTTTTGAATGCCAAGATTGCAAGTCCATTGGAGGATTCTAAAGGTGAAATTCTCTAGCAGTAATTGACTTTTGATTAGGTGTTGATTATGGAAGGTTCGTGTAAGAATTAAGCAAAGAAAGGAAGCCGAAAGTCAAAAAATTGTTTATGTGATATCTCAATAAAGTTGATTTAGTATTCTGACCATAACTTCTTCATACGAGCTACTTTTTAGCAGTTAAGATGCTATGGAAAGAGGAAAGTGATTCTATAACTTTCATTTTTTGATCTAAGCCTGAATCACAAAGGAAAAAATCACGATTTCGTCACCTTTATAGTGTAGATGGATCTCTTCCTCTACGGCGAAAATTGTGGAGTTTTGAGGGTGTTTTTAATCACAGATATCTATGGCGTAAAGGTACACTTACCTCTATGCCTTAGACGAACCGACACAGCAAAACACTATAAATATAAGCCCTATCTCAGCTATAAAATGTGTATGGACCCTAGGGTCAAGTTAGGGTTTCAAGTTGCATTCCAAAGGAGACAACACTACCATTAATCATCAATCATAGATCGACTATTTTGATTTATTCCAACTATTTTTTTACTTTAATCATTGAATTAAACATTTTTTTAATGATATTCTTACTATGATTCTCGGCTAATCACCTCGTGTATTGGCCTAGTTATGAACCTTTTAATATAATGATTTGATTTTATTTGTTTAATTCATGTTTTATTGGATATCTCATATGTTTGTCGTTTGATCGTTGAGTTTTGGTAGTAATTAGGACCACCTAGTTCATAATAGGATAGTAATTAGGTTAAAAGTTGAAAGCTAGACTATTAGGTTGAATAACGGACAATAAATCCATGTTAGTTGCGAGGGTTTTAAATTAATTTCGACTTAGGTGCGACTAGTTACTTAAAAAGTGCTTGTAAACAATTATTAGTAAAGACTAATAGGCGTTTAGATGCTAAGTAGTGGGATTGTTAGCATTAGGCAAGTCATGTAGGATTGTTGGAGTCTTAATGACTATGAACTAGTTGATTGACCACTAAGAACTTAAAATTGTTAACTAGGGATTATAGGTTTAGGTTACAATGAGAAATATTTGACCTAGGCTACCTAATAACCACTAATGAAGCTAGAGTACACATTGCATCTATAAGGTCAGATCATTAGTCGCATAGGGAATTAACTAGGTTAGCATCATTTCTTCTTTGATTGAATCACATCATAGCTCATTATAATTTCCATTTCCATTGAGTTTAATTAGTAAATTAAATTATAATCGTGTGGATTTAAAACACAGTTTGGTTAAATTTAAGTGCTTTCCTATATTCAAATTAGATAGCCTCATATTGATAGACCACAACCTAGCTCTTAGGGACGACACCCGTACTTACCACTACTATACTACTACACGATAGGGTACACTGCTCTAGAGTGTGTAAGAATAGTTAGGTAGTATAGGTTAATATAAATTTAAACATGACTACCCACTAAAGATACATCCAGTTTTTGGTGGTGCTACTGGGGAGCTAATTTATATGGTTTTTAATTTGAGGCTATTATATTTGTTTTTAGGTTTAGGGTGCGTTTGGTTTGAGGGGGTACTGTTAGGATTAGGTGGTGATGCCAAAATTTGTTGTTTGGTATGCTTCTGTAGGTCCCACAAGTGGGGATGAATACAATATATTTGTCCATGTGCAAAAGTCACCCTCGTTGCCTACTTTTTGTTATATTATCATTTTTTGTGGGCCCATCTTTTATATTAACTATCCATATTTAATTTCATTTTTATTCATTTATAACATATATATAATATATTATTTTATTATATTTTTTCTCTTCTCATTTAATTTAAATTAAAATCTAAATCCAAATCCAAATCTTAATCCAAAATCCATCCACAAACCAAACGGGCCCTTAGTTTCTCATTTTTATTTTAGCTTCATTTTATTTATGTTTTTCTAGTTTTCCTTATTTGAATAGCTTTTTAACTTATTAGTTTTTGTTTTTGTTATTTTTTGAGCTTTTTCTTTTTCTTTTTCTTTGCGACTGTGTCTTTTTGCTTATGTGCTTTTCAGGTCATAATGGAGGTTGATATCAACAATATGAATATGGAAGAGTATTCAATGTGTGAGACAAAGCAGGAAGACTTGAATTATTTGTGTGGAGTTGATATTAGAACCATTACCATGGAGGAGTACATGGTGTTAATGCATGAAATTACTTTGACGAGGATATGTATTTCCAAGAAGAGAAGTGGTGATGTGTTGTAACAAACCGAAATTTTTCAGACTAATTTTAATAATAAATATTTATTTATTATAGCTAATTTGGGCATTTCTATGCATAAATGAATATTTTTGAGCATTTCGGCTATCTGTAACGCGTACTGTAGCTTACAGTCATCATTAAAATAGTCTATTTTTGTCAGTAAACATAAATTAATCCATTTCGGATAGTTACTGACAAGTTTCGTAATTTACTGAGAAGTTTCTCACATTTCTGAAAAACAACGCTGCACGCGAATCGACACCACAGTACCTATGGTAAAAGTCAAGTAAATATATTTTTGAGTCAGTAATGACATTTTATTACATTTCTGACAAAAACGTGGCTAAAAACTTTATTTTACGTGTACGTGTCCAAAAACGTCAAACCGGGGCATTTCGGTCACATTTAAGCTTAAACCGACACACGATACACCCACGATGATAAAAACCTTATTTGATCCCCTCCCTAGGATCCTAAAACCGGCCACACCTAATCCCCAACTTATAAACACATGCAAATTACCTTTTTATCCAAGAAACACTCTTTTATCCAAAGTTTAAAACCATAACTAGTAAAATTTACTTATATATTGGACAAACATGTGTTTAGATCTCATTTTCATCTTCTTATCTCTTCCTAAACTCTCCATAGCCGAAAATTTCATAAGCTCCATGATTCACAAAAAATTTTTGAAGTTCAAGCTAATCGGGGTGTACTTTCAAGAGTTTCAGGTTAATCGGAACGTGTTATGGGTAAATTTGGTGCATTTTGGGTTGTTTCTTGGCCTCCTACCTCTCGAATTTTTCCAAGATCTTTGTAAGGATCCTCAAACTTTTTCAACCTTGTTCAATTCATGTTCTTTTGATGTCTAATGATGTTATCAAAGGCTAAATGTGTATGTTTTGCTAAAATGAAAAAGCTATGGTTTGACATATTGTAGCTAGTGCTCGACTTTTATGAAGTCTTCATACAAATTAGGATATTTCTTACTTGTGCGGTAAATCTTGTTGCTTGTGGTACTAATTTGATGATACAAATGTAATTTATGTTAATTACGCGAGTTTAAGACGAAATATACACTTTTATATGTATATGTATAAATCGGCTACAATAATAATTATGAAATTATTGGGGTTTTGAAAAATATAATGGCTCGAGTGGTGAAATGATGGAATTTTTACTTGAAAGCTTATATTAGAGCATATGTCGAATTAACCGTAACTAATTATAATTAATTAGTAAAAATACAATTTTTCGTGAAATTAATTATTTTTGGTCGAACTATATTATTTTGGGTGGAATGAGATGAGATTTGACCAAACTTGACTTTCGAGATTAAGTACATAATTATAAGTGTTAATTACGTTTAATTTTAGTTATTTACGTAATTATAAGTACTAAAATGGATTTTGGGCCAAGTGGATATTTTGAGCCCAATAGGGGTGTTCGGTGAACAGTAGCCGAGCCCAACAAAAGTTTTCCAACTTTGACTTTTTGACCAAAAATTGTTATCGGACGTGTTAAATTAATTTTTGATATATATCGTAACTTATATCGGACTAAATGGTTTTGGGCAAATTTTGGACTAATGGGCCCAATAGTGATATTTCAACCCAATAAACATTTCGGGTGACGAAAATGAGTTTTGACATATATTTGAACTTGTAATGACTATTTTTGTAACGAAGAAAGAATTATATCTATAACTATATTAATAGTGAATAATATAGTTATTACGTACTAAATTTTCCAAATAAAGTGGCAAGCGGTTTAGTTGAGAAATTTTGCAACATTTGAGAAAAGATGGAAACGTTGAATAAACAAATGGGTCATGCCCAAATTTCCTAAAAACTATAACACTTAGAGTATTTTGCTAAAATACTTACACTTATATAGTTTTCTAACTACAAAGTATTTTTTTCAAATACTTAAATATTAATATTATAGTATAAATAATATTTATAATATAATATCCTCCATTAACATTATTATATTTTCTCAACACATGTTTAGTTAATTTTAATTAATTAAATACATGATTAAAAACTTTACCTAATATATATATATATATATATATATATATATATATATATATATATATATATATATATATATATATATATATATATTACTTATGAATTGTAACGATGAATACGACGTACGGATGTTCCGTCACACAAACTCTCACCATACACTTTCACCACGAGCCATCACCAAGAGCCTTTCTAATAAACTACTTTTGAAATGTACGTACCACACAACAAGCAAGAAATACACGAGCACATGGTCACACATAAAAACCTTTTCAAAAGAGTCAAAACACTTAAAACACGAACGTTGTACTAAGACTTACCATACTTACCTAGGTCGCGTGTCGGAGCGGTTGCATCTTGTTGTTTGTTGACTAGCAGATTTCTATTATTGAGGTGAGTTCATGACCCCCTATTTTTACTCGTTTTATAACTGTTTTGGGGGAGAATACATGCTCGTTTTTAACTAAACTCAATGCTTGTTTACTTGGATACGCGAATTGTTTACGCAAACTTTGCTGTTTGACTGAATACTTGATTTGGTTATTTGAATGCATTCTGTGTTTATCTGTTACACACGTGACTACTTTACATACGGACACAAGTACTTTAAACGATTATACCTGCATAACCAAATGAACCGGCTAAGCCAAATGAACTGGCCAACCTGGCAAATGAACTGGCCAACTTGCTATGTACATACGTGACTGAATGTAACGGTCAGCTCATATGTGATCATAACCGAATGTAACGGTCAAGCAAACGTTTAACCTTGTGGTCCACATTACTGCATTTACTTGAAAGTGAACCCCATTTTATGACATTGTACGCAACACAATGGTCACCAAGCTTTTACCGAACTCACGTTTCTTTTATACTGAATTGCTATTTATACGAACCTATGAACTCACCAACCTCGTGTTGACATTTTAGCATGTATTTTCAGGTTTAAAGCGATAGCTTACTATTGAAGGCATTGGCAGGGCATGGCATGGTCATAGATGACTCTGATAAACTAATTGGGACCGCTTTAATTATCCTATGGGCCTATTTCCGCACTTCTTTGATATCATGTAAACTAAATGCTTTTGATAACAACTTTCATTCTAAATAAATGAAATGAAAACTATTCTTTGTACTTTGTGTTGTGGTACCAATATAGTAGCACCCCAATGCATGTATGCTTCCGCTAAACCAGATTTTGGGGGTGTTACAGATTGGTATCAGAGCCTTGGTTATAGAGAACTGGGTATTTTTAAAGCCTAGACTATAACTACTTTTACGAAAACTTAACCCTATGACCGACACGTGCCTGCCTGCCAAGCTGATGCCTCATTTGTAATTTTCATTACTAATATATTTGATGAGATGTGTGATTTACTATTGGATGAGTATATCCATTTATTTTCTCTATATACAATAAGTATCTTCGACATACTTATGCATACGTATCGTACTTATCGCAGCATTACGCATTTTTCTCTATGTAATCTCATCATTTGTCCTCGAGCGTGGACACTTGTTTTAGTCTTTCTAAACAGCTTTTAAAAGTAAGTGACATTGTACTAACGTAACTGAGCTGAGTATTTTAAAGTTCATTGAACCTCTGAATATAGACTGATCACCTATATTCAGCCAGGGACAGTGGGACATAGCCTGATCACCTATGTCCGACTCAGAGGTGAACTTTGCGATACTGGGAGCAGTTATAATAGAATTTTGTCCGGTTGAATTTTTGATTACGAGAATGATAAAATTTATATGTGTGTACATAAGCATTGCATGACATGAACACTCACATCTGCACACAACATGATTGCAATCACAACACACTGGCATCACAATACTTCACAAGTCGTAGTACTTTTGGTATCGCTATACCTTTCCGCTCATATGGAATACTTGCTCGTCGCCGTCTAATCATGTTTTGCATCGAGGCGTGTTAGACCCGATTGGTCACACTTTGAATTCGAGTTGCTTATTTTAACTTGTTTGATGTTGTAATAAACTCAAACTCATTTGAGTTTATTGGAGCGTTTCAGCTATGTTTGAATTTGGATTGCTTATTTATTTAAACCTTACTTTGTTTGCGGCCTTTGTAACAGTCACCTCTACCCTAAACCTTATGCTCAATCGATTTGATTCATCCCTCTCGATAGATGTTGTTCCTTCCGCGTGAAGTAGATTGTACATTACTTGGTCAACCAATAGATTGCTAGTAGCAATCAACATCCTCCTTCAGAGTCGTACTCTGAACTTGCTATGCCCTCCACTCAGCGGAGATTCTATGACCAACAGAAACCTTAAGACCGTAAGGAGTAGTAACCTGAACCGTGTTCTTTGGAACAGACACCAAATTCTTCACCCGTCTCTCGGGTATACCAACTATCTTTGCTACCCTCTTATAAGATAATAAACCGTGTCGCTAACATCATACAACTGTTTTCAATTATTCTACGGACCAATTTGCGCTCACCCTACAAATGTTTTACTCCTACTTCATGAAATCAAATTTTCAACCTTATAACTATTTTGTAAACAACGAACAGTTCCCGTTGTTCTACAAATTATTTTGCAAATTGTTTCCCTAACGATTTTATAAACCGGTTTGCTGTCCTGCTACGATATTATGAATCGAACTACAGTTTTGCTAATATCATGCAAATGATAAACTGATTTCTTATTATTCTACGAACTATTTTACAAACCGTTTTACAAACTATACTTCAATCGCCTTGTGAATTATTTACTCACATTGATGCGTTAAAAGTTTCTAGTCAAACTTCATCAATTTCATTAACACTAGCGGAATAAACATGTTCTTTTATTACATCGTTGCTGTTTTCAGAAAGATGCGCCGCATCGGAATTACTGATGCGCCGTATTGAGTTACAAACAGCAGAATCCACAGCGAAGTTGTTGTTGGGTCAAAGTACTGATGCAAGTCAAAGTACTGCTCCATGAAAGTACTGCACAGATATAAAGGTCAAAGTACTGCATTGACTAAAGTTAAAGATCAAAGGACTGCTGATGGAAATTCGGTTGCAAGGATGCTTAGAATATTCTAGAAGATAAACTATAATAGGAATTAGTATTCTTGTACGTAAAGTATTGTAAACCGACTTAGGGTTATCCTTGTGCCTATAAAAGGATCCCTAGGAGGTCAAAGATATATAGAGTTTTACGAATATGATTTAGAGAAATTAGAGTTGTAATAGTCTGCATTCTACAAGCAGATTTAAGGTGTTATTATAATCAAAGTTTGGTTAATTCTTCTTAGCTTTGTTAAGTAATTCCGCATACTTAATAGAGTAATTCAGTGTTTCATTGTTAGTAGATTAGGATTTATCCAAGGCTACTAAACCCTTAACAAGCTATATAATAGTTTGGTCAGAGTATATCGATCCAACAGTTGTTAATAAAAGTATTTTCGTCAACTTGATCTTCTATAGCGATAGTGTCTTCTAATTTTTTTTAGCAGAAAATAATCGAGTAGATCATTTTTTTTACAATTCTTGAGTAAATTGATTTATCGTGTCATCAGAAACATCCACGTTATAAACATTCATCATCTTCAGAACTATTTTACTCATAGATTGTTCCATATTAAATTCAACCTCATCTTTGCCTATTGTAAGAGTTATCTTTTTATTAAAAACATCAATCATGGCCCTAGCAGTGGTTAGAAAGGGTCATCCTAAAATTATAGGGGTCCTAGAATTTTCATGCATATCGAAGATAACGAAGTCAATAGGTAGTTCAAATTCATCAATTTTTATTAATATGTTTTCATCAAATTTTTGCATAACAAGGAGTGATTAAACTTTAACTTTTGAGAAATTATCTTATACACACCATGTTTAAAGACAACTTTTAGTGAGGACACGAGTCTTTTAAAGTCGCATCAGTTTACCAAACTGTAAAACTTTCAGCAAATGATTATGTATTACTCTTCCACAGACAAGAGGAGCCCTTACCATCCGGTAAGACTCAAATCGGTTGTGGGTACCAACATCTCTTCCCAGACACCATTTTATCGAATAACATAAACTGAAACCCGCGCGTAAATACTCATCTCTTCTTGACCGTAATGGGTAACTTGAATTGAATCGCGAGGACGCGATTCCATTTAAGGAGGTGAGACTGTAACAAACCAGAATTTTTCAGACTAATTTTAATAATAAATATTTATTTATTATAGCTAATTTGGGCATTTCTATGCATAAATGAATATTTTTGAGCATTTCGGCTATCTGTAACGCGTACTGTAGCTTACAGTCATCATTAAAATATTCTATTTTTGTCAGTAAACATAAATTAATCCATTTCAGATAGTTACAAACAAGTTTCGTAATTTACTGAGAAGTTTCTCACATTTCTGAAAAACAACGCTGCACGCGAACCGACACCACAGTACCTATGGTAAAAGTCAAGTAAATATATTTTTGATTCAGTAATGACATTTTATTACATTTCTGACAAAAACGTGGCTAAAAACTTTATTTTACGTGTACGTGTCCAAAAACGTCAAACCAGGGCGTTTCGGTCACATTTAAGCTTAAACCGACACACGATACACCCACGATGATAAAAACCTTATTTGATCCCCTCCCTAGGATCCTAAAACCGGCCACACCTAATCCCCAACTTATAAACACATGCAAATTACCTTTTTATCCAAGAAACACTCTTTTATCCAATGTTTAAAACCATAACTAGTAAAATTTACTTATATATTGGACAAACATGTGTTTAGATCTCATTTTCATCTTCTCATCTCTTCCTAAACTCTCCATAGCCGAAAATTTCATAAGCTCCATGATTCACAAATAATCTTTGAAGTTCAAGCTAATCGGGGTGTACTTTCAAGAGTTTCGGGTTAATCGGAACGTGTTATGGGTAAATTTGGTGCATTTTGGGTTGTTTTTTGGCCTCCTACCTCTCGAATTTTTCCAAGATCTTTGTAAGGATCCTCAAACTTTTTCAACCTTGTTCAATTCATGTTCTTTTGATGTCTAATGATGTTATCAAAGGCTAAATGTGTATGTTTTGCTAAAATGAAAAAGCTATGGTTTGACATATTGTAGCTAGTGCTCGACTTTTATGAAGTCTTCATACAAATTAGGATATTTCTTACTTGTGCGGTAAATCTTGTTGCTTGTGGTACTAATTTGATGATACAAATGTAATTTATGTTAATTACGCGAGTCAAAACATACAAACAAACAGAAGAATAGCGAGCACATGGTCACACATAAAACCTTTTACAAAGGAGTCAAAACATTTCAAAAAAGAAAACTAAGACGTTTGTCTTTTGAAAACACTTTTACTGTACGAGACATATTCTGAGATAACTATATACCTATTAGGTTGTGCCGATCTCGTACCGTTGTGCTTATATCTCTTGATACCGTTGTGATATGCTCTAGATGCCAGTTGTGTCAGTTGTGATATTCTGCGTTGCTTCACATTGAGGTGAGTTCATACCCCGTGTTTTACTCGTTTTACAACTGTTTTGGGGGAGAATACATGCTCGTTTTTAACTAAACTCAATGCTTGTTTACTTGGATACGCGAATTATTTACGCAAACTTGGCTGTTTGACTGAATACTTGATTTGGTTATTTGAATGTATTCTGTGTTTATCTGTTACACACGTGACTACTTTACATACGGACACAAGTACTTTAAACGACTATACATGCATAACCAAATGAACCGGCTAAGCCAAATGAACTGGCCAACCTGGCAAATGAACTAGCCAACTTGCTATGTACATACGTGACTGAATGTAACGGTCAGCTGATATGTGATCATGACCGAATGTAACGGCCAAGCAAACGTTTAACCTTGTGGTCCACGTTACTGCATTTACTTGAAAGTGAACCCCATTTTATGACATTGTACGCAACACAATGGTCACCAAGCTTTTATCGAACTCACGTTTCTTTTATACTGAATTGCTATTTATATAAACCTATGAACTCACCAACCTCGTGTTGACACTTTAGCATGTATTTTCAGGATTAAAGCGATAGCTTACTGTTGGTGGCATTGGCAAGGCATGGCATGGTCATAGATGACTCTGATAAACTAATTGGGACCGCTTTAATTATCCTATGGGCCTATTTCCGCACTTCTTTGATATCATGTAAACTAAATGCTTTTGGTAACAACTTTCATTCTAAATAAATGAAATGAAAACTATTATTTGTACTTTGTGTTGTGGTACCAACATAGTAGCACCCCAATGCATGTATGCTTCCGCTAAACTAGATTTTGGGGGTGTTACATGTGGACATTTAGCATGATGATAGAGGAGTACGAGTTATACATAGCTAAGCAATGTCAATCGACAAATGGATTCGAAGTTCCCGTTAATGGTTTTACACCAATTTGATCGAGCACCATACCCATCAAATCCTCAACCAGAAAAAGAGGACTTGAGCTTAGAAGACGTCCTAGTTAACTTATTTAGAGTAGGAGCAGAAAATCTTAGGATGAAAATAAGACAAGGGGATGCTCTTGATGGGTGTGAAGCTGAAAATACTGGGGATATTGACTAAGTTCGAGAGAAGGATGAATCTGAAGTTGATGATGATAAGATAAAGTCGGTGGAAGAAATCAAGATGCAAAACGGTATGGTACTTTATTTTCCTAATATTACTTTTACTAATGATTTTTTTCTAGTATTGCTAAACAGTTTAAGGAAAGTAAAGATGGGGCTCAAATTGGCGTGGAGCAACCTTCGACCTCACACAATATCATACACGTAACACCACCTGACGATTGATATATAGCACCGGTTACCAACCAAATTTTGCTTGAACTTTCAAAAGAATTATCAACAAAACAGGTAAGGTAAGAAGATGAATGTGATGCTCATCAAGGTATGTATTTCAATCGACACTTATTTCTTCAATCGTAACATATTTGTACCCTTTTGGTGTTTATGATAACTACCACCCGCCCTTAATTTTGAGTGAGGGTATGAACACCCTTGTGCCAAGTAAATAAGGGTGGAGCCAAATCGTGACTCGAACAAAAACGAGCACTTCATGGGAGGTATCTCATGCTTATCTTTGTATTAATGTTGTGTTAAAATTTTATTTTAGGATTTTATGCTTGGGATTTGTTTGTTTGTCTTTAATTGTAGGTTAAATTTGACGAGAATGATCCTAGCTTGATGTTTCTTGAAGGAAGATGTGATCAAAGGTTTTAGATAATCAATAAATTGGGGCATTCTTGAAGGAAGATGCAGAAGTGAAGTTTGATAAACCATAATCCTGAGGTTCATAAACGGGGCACACCTTAAAGGAATAGAACCGAAAAAAGAGATAACTATAAAAACTTAATTATATTAATAGTCCTTAAAGTAAAACTTGTACAGTAAGTAAAACTTGTACAGTAAGTAAACTACTTAAAGTAAAAAACGAATTAAATAAATAATTAATAGAAGATGCTGTAATCGACATTTCTACAGCATAGAGAAGTGTTTGTCTCTACACCGTAGATCGTTAAGCCTTGACCAATATTCTAGTAGAGAGCTCTATGACGTAAGCTTGCAAATCCCTCTACACCGAAGAGAAGGTTGGCTTCACGTTTCAATCTTATCCCATCTATTTGTTACTTTTTCTCCCAAGCGACAGGATGAACAATACTATTATTCACGTCCTTGCCGTGTTTCTTTCTCCTTTCCGCGTAAATCTCATAGCTTCTCGTTCTATACATTCAATAAAATTTGACGTTAAAAAATATATTTTGTGAAGTTCTATTAACTTGTGAAAGGATTTAAGGATATGAAATTAACAGTATTACAATGACATCAAACCAATTAAAGTTGGTGCATCGTAACTCGTTCCTAGTGATACTCAAAAGAATTTTGACGTTAACTTGGAGTACTTATGGTTTGAACTTGCTAATGCTAGCTTTTAATTTGTTTTTTTAGGATGTTGTCTAACGGTGATTTGTGGTTGAAAAAGTTGACACCAAACAATCTTTCATTATCCACTTCCCATACCGACGCATGTTGATCGCTTAGTTTCACAAAAGGCGTTGTGTTACGTAATTTTTGTGATTCCTTTGGACTTTTGAGTGCCGATGAATAGTTATTTAAAGATCACCACTCACTAATTTTCTAAATATCAAACTATCAAATTCCTAACATTCAATTTATTTGATCCAAAAGTGTAGATTAGAACGGGTTTCTAATTGAAAATTAAATGCACAAAATTAATTATTAGTGGACGGGCAAATATTGTCTTTCACGTACGTAACTTGTCTAACATCTCATCATACATTCAAGTAATCTGCAATGCTTTTGGTTAACAGCAAATGTGATTTTTAATATAATCACATTCGATTTTCAATACAAGTGATTTTATCATCTAAACAAAATCATATGTAATTTTAATTATTTATAGCAATAGTTATTTCTTCTTCAAGATCCAGATTTACATCTGTTTCGGTAAACTGAGTGTTTTTAAGTCAATTTTATAATTAATTTCGATTGTGTATTTGTGTGTGCATTTTTCAAATCAAAACCCCAACCTTTTGGTGGATAATGAAATGTGTTTGGGGATTTTTTTGGGGCAGAGAGAGGAGTGAGTAAGGTGGGCACGTGCATTCCTAGTGAAAAAAATTGTAGCGTATATATTTTTTTTAAATATAAGTCTATTTTTGTAATTTGCCCTTTATAACAAACTGATTTGTAGTATAGTTTCTGAAAATCATCAAAATTTGCCCCATTGATCATTACTTTCTGGATCTGCTCCTAAATTTTTGGCTTTGTGACTATAGAGGCTGTGTTGGCTCTTGGAGTAAGAGGAGAAGGGCTGAGTGTCGGTGAAATGCTTTTTAGACTTACTCCACTCTCAAGTGAAATAATCATTTAATTGGAGCCGTTGTATAAAATTGGAATAGAATGTGAAGATTTAATCTTCATATCAGATTTATTATTATTTTGTTTTAACAGATATTTCATTTCACTCCTCACAAATGGAGGAAATTTGAACACAACAAGTTACAACGAACATAATGGGCAAAATCGAAACAGACTTGCCGAACAAAATACACGAGGTAACAAGTTAAGCCAAAACAAGACATACACCATAATGGTTGTGACAGACTACAGCAACACCATACAAGGGTGGGGGGAATCACCAAGGTGAGCTTTTGGTAGACACAACCATATGAAGGTGTAGCTTGACAAAAGTACATAAAGTACATAAAACATACAAAGAAGATAAAACTAGACATCCTTAAAGGAGCCAGACCTAAACCTAACAGATCTAAATTCAAAACCCAAGGCAGCATCAAGCCATCGATGGCGGACCGCAACAGATCTGAGCAGAGGAGCCCGGGAGACAGCGGCAGCAGCAGCAAACGGCAAGTGAACGGCGGCAGTGGGCGGTGACACATCTGTAGGTAAGGAATATTATTAAAAGGAGGGAAAAGTAAAAAGGAGATCCGGACGGCCAGCCGAGACCGACCGCCGGAATTTATTAGATAGAGCGGAGGTTGGCTGGAAATCTAGAGAGAGGTAGGAGAAATAGTCTAGAGAGAGAGAGGAGTTGTATATTGTCCTTCATGAGGCGTTTTATTTTACAAACCCAAAAAGTGCCACATACTATTGGACAAATCCTGACCGTCGGATCAAAAAAACAGTTTTTAATAATAAAAAACACGGAGGGACCAATTTTTCCAATTCCCCAAACTTACCCCAACAACCCCAACCCCTCACCCGTCACTTTCCACACACACGAACTCACACAATAACAAATTCTCTCTCTAACCGCCAATAATAACTGACACAAAAATTCAAAATCAACCGATTTTCACAGTTAAAAACATCAACTAAACATAAAAATGGAAGAATCATCATCTAAAAAAGAAGA
>LBNU01014232.1:29541-44470 GCA_014162995.1 Artemisia annua | reverse complement strand
GTGACAATCATAACCACCGACTTGTTACTTGCTTAAACAAAGAAACAACACTTGAGTGCAACCAAGTCTCTTGGGACGACCTTGATTTACCACTACTATACTACAATTGACTAGGGTATACTTGCCCGAATGTGTTCCTAGTTAACCGGTAATTCTTGTTTCTATAAATTTTAAAACATGGTTGGCAAAACGCACATCAAGGGCTTTGGCTACAATAGCCCGTGGACCGGAGTACATACTACACGATCCCTCGTGGATTTCCCGGATCACATAATTAGCTTGTAGTGGACGAACACATCGGAGCCACGGTTCTAGGAAAGATTTCCGGAAAAGAACCCCGTTGATTATGGCGTACTGTCTTGCCTTTATCCTCAGCTTCCGGGCTTTCCTTTCCTCTGCCGGAAGTACTCCACTTTGTAGGTATTCAAAAAGTGGTGTCATCCACGTGTCACCTTCCTCCTCTACCACGGGCATAACCTCTTTTTCCTTGATGGATTTTTCCTTGAGGACCTCAACTAGTACCTACTTGGTTAGGTGGGCGAAGCTGGTGGAAGCAATCTTACTCAACGTGTCTGCCTGTTTGTTTTGGCTCCGCGGCACTTGTCTTATCGAGAATGTTCTGAACCCTTCAATTAATGCCCTTGTCTTGGCTAGATATTGGACCATAGCTTCCTCCTTAGCCACGTATGAACAATTAATTTGGTTTGCAACTAGTCGTGAGTCGACATGTGTGGCTAGATCCTTCACCCCCATCTGTTCAGCGATCCGTAAACCAGCTATCAGTGCTTCATACTCTGCCTCGTTGTTGGACGTTTGGAATTCGAAGCGAAGGGCATATGTGAACTCCATGCCTTCCGGATTTGTCAGGATGAGACCCGCTCTTGATCCTTCTTGGCACGAGGATCCATCCGTATACAAGTTTCAAGGCTCTGCATAAGGTAACTCTGCTGCTCACTTCGTATCCGCATAATTTTCTTCTAGAATCTCTGCGATGAAGTCAGCCAGGACTTGCCCTCTAATTGCTGTCTGTGGTCTGTAGTTGAAATCATGCTCTCCTAACTCGACGGCCCATTTTGTCATCCTGCTTGTTTTCTCTGTTTGTGCCAGTACCTGCTTAATTGGCTGGCCGGTGATGACAACGATCGGATGTGCCTGAAAGTACCGTCGGAGTCTCCTAGCCGCATGAACCAGTGCCAGTATTAGTTTTTCCATTGGACTGTAATTGATTTTCAGGCTTTGTAGGGCGCGGCTAATAAAGTATATTGGCATCTGGCACGTTCCTCTTTCAGCTAGCAAGACAGCGTTGATTGCTTCTTTGGCTCCGAACAGATACATAATTAACTCCTCCTTTGGCCAGGGGGCCGTGAGTGTTGGAAGATTGGCAATATGCTTCTTCATTTCTTTGAAGGCTGTCTCCGCTTCCGGTGTCCATACAAAGTCGCTCTTCTTGATACATTTCTTTAACGTTCGGAAGAACTGCAGCGATTTTTCTGCGGACTTAGATAAAAAACGGTTGAGACTTGCCAGCTTTCCGTTAAGGCTCTACACTTCTTTCTTGGTTCTCGGGGATGGTAGCTGAACGACAATTTCAGATTTCTCCGGACAAGCCCAGATTCCATGCTTGCTGATTAGGTGTCCCAGGAACATGCCTTCTTCAGCACCGAAAGTGCACTTCTTTGGATTCAGTTTCATGTTTATTCTTCAGAGGCTTGTAAAAGTTTCCTCTATGTCCCTTAGTACCTCAGCTTCTGAATGACTTTTTATGACTAGATCATCTACTTACACTTCCAAATTTCTTCTAATTTGTTTCTGGAAAGCGGCATCGACCAGCCATTGGTACGTAGCTCCTGCATTCTTCAAACCGAATGGCATTTTCTGGTAACAAAATATTCCTTGGTTTGTATGGAACGCGGTCTTCACTTCATCTTCTGCGGCCATCTGGATTTGGTGATATCCTTTGTACGCGTCCAGGAAGCACTTGAACGCGTATCCGCAGAGCGATTCTACTTTCCAATCGATCTCCGGGAGTGGGTAGCAGTCCTTGGGACAGGCTTTATTCAAATCTTTGAAATCGACGCACATCCTCCAACTCCCGTCGCTTTTCTTGACAAGTACCGGGTTTGATAACCAATCATGGTAGTGGACTTCTCTCATGATGCCGGCCTCGACAAGCTTGGCCACGTCCTCATTGATGGCTTTGTTTCTTTCCGGGGCTTGCCCCCTTTTTTTCTGTCTTACCGGGGCATATCCCTCCCGGACATTAAGCCTGTGCTCTGCGATGCTACGTGGTACTCCGGTCATGTCTGACGGTTTCCACGCAAAGACATCCAAATTGTTCCTGAGGAGTTCGCACAAGTCTTTTTTCCCTTTATCAGTTAGGCTTCCCCCTATGGTGATGGTTTGATCCGGGAATTCTGGATGTATTGCAACCTTGATACATTCCTTAGCCAGGGTTTCCTCAACATTCTGCGGCGGGTGTGACTCCTTGATCATGCGGCATTCAACAGGTACAGTTTTGTCGCTGTGGAGCGTCACTACGCCTCCTTCAGTAGGGAACTTAATCATATTGTGAGCCGTGGATGGTATGATCTTTAGCAGCCTTATTCCCAGCCTTCCAATGATCCCGTTGTACTGGGACAGGGATCTCACCACCATGAAATTCATCCATGCACTTGTTGAATTCTCATCATCCCCCAGGGTTACTTCTAGCAAGATTTGTCCCAAAGGCCATGATATCTCGCCGCTGACACCAAGCAGGGGAGATGTGGTCGGGATCATCCTTCTCCGGACGTCTGGACTTAGTCGGTTAAAGCAGTGTTCATAGAGTACCTCTGAGGCGCTGCCATTGTCCACGTACATTCTATGTACGCGGTGTCCGCCTATATCTGCCTTGATTACCAGAGGGTGATCATCCCAGTCATCCCCCTGTATTGGTGGGAAAGAGATTTCCATGTTTGGACCTGCTTGGGTTTTCTGTTTCACACTTCTCTGCCAGGTCTGAATCATGAATATGGCCGTGGGGTTTTCTTTAGTCGCGGCTTCCTTTTTGCCGCCCTTGGCTGTTCCGGCCTTCTGGGCTCCATTCTTGATTTCCTTTACCAGGTGTGCTAGTTGACCAGATCTGACTGCTTCTTCAATTTGTTTCTATAGCTGGAAAAACTCGTCTGTGGTGTGGCCCCTTTCTCTGTGGAAATCACAATATTTGTCTTTGTTTCTTGATTCCACCGGACTTGCCATGGGAGGTGGAGCCGTAAACTTGACGGAGTCCATTGCCAAGATTTCTTTTGGTGTCTTGGTGAGAGGTGTAAAGCGGTCAGTTCTCCTTCTATCAGCTCTAGAGCGCCCTCTGAACTCAGAATTTCGTTTGAACGCCTGGCTATTCTTTTTGGGTAAAGGGATCTCCACCCTGGTAAAATATATTAACCAAAAAATCGTTGAAAGTACAATGGAATGTGGCTGAAATGCCACATTAACCTCAAGCAACCGCTTGAACAACCACTAGATCATTTACGACATGCCATAAATGAACAACTATCTACCAACAACTAGAACAACCATGAAAAGAAAAAACATGCAAAACACTTAAACAAATCCACATAACAGATTACTTCCTCGAACTGCCTTGAAACTGAGAATCAAACAGCTTGTTAAATTCCTCCACCTTCTTGAGTTTTCCCGTGCATAAAACCTACCTTCTTGAAACTGAGAATCAAACGCCTGGCTATTCTGGCTGATCTTTAACCCACCTTCTTGAGTTATCCATGAAGAGCGATCTTGCTTCTTCTTTGTCTGATTTGCCGCGACTGTAGTACCGCGGAGGAAGGCTGTAGTCACTTTCCACATTTCGTCCACAGTTTGTGGGATGTTGTCATTGAGTCTTTTGATCAGCTCCGGGTTGGTTATCCCGTGCATAAAACCTGAGATTCTCATACATTCCGGAGCACCCTTTACGTGCATGCTTTCTGCTTTGAAGCCATCAACGAAAGCTCCGGTTGACTCTCCTTCTCTTTGCTTGATGTGATGTAACTCCACTGGGTCCTTTGCATATTTCTTTTGTTGGAGGAAGGAGATAAGAAAATTCTCCGCAAATCTTCAAAGCTGTCAATGCTCTCTGGTGGGAGTTCGTCAAACTATACGCGGGCGTGACCCATGAGAGTGGAGTTAAACATGTGGCACCAAGTAGGCATGGCCCATCGCTCTACTTTAGTCGCGGTGCAGAAATTTTTGAGATGGTCTTCTGGATCACCGGTCCCATCATAGATTTTGACATTGGAGGGCATTCTGGTTCGTTTTGGGAACTCAAAACTCCTAATTTGATGTGTGAAGGGATCAGTGTCCTCGATATCATATGGGCGATATAAGTCATCTTCATCGCCTCTGTCTCTTTTAGTCCTGGACTTCCAATGTTCTCCAGCACTGTCCTCACTCTCTATTGGGGAGCGTTCTCTCCGTCGTCCGGGGTCAGAGTGTGCGGATTTATTCCCGACTCTTTTTTCCCTAGGGTATGGGGTGCTGCTGAAAGTTGGACTTGGGCTTCTCCTTTCCCATCTTTCTGATCTTTTGCCAGTTCTGTATGTGGGCTCATGGTGGCTACGTCTGGCTTCAGCCCTTCGCTCTCTCCGAGCACGGCTTTTGGACTTCAGTCTGGAAAACACATCCGGCTTCCTTTCTCCCAGTTGCGACTTAACGTCTCCTCGTTTGTCTCCCAAACGCGAGAAAATGACTGACCGGGGAAATGTTTTTCTCTCATGGTCCTCTCTGGAGGTTTCGGTTTCTCTACTGCTGAGCCGAGAGAAGGCACTTTGGGAGTAAGAGTACTCAGATGGTCCAGATCTGACGCTTGGACTGGCTTGTCGCCTTCTTTTGGCCTTTCTCTCTTCCAGGGGTCTGGACTCAGAGTTTTGAGATTGTTCCCGAGACCTCCCACTTTTCCCTTCATCTTTTTCGAAGTCGAGGCGTGTTTGCACCTGCCTTAACTTCTCTTGATGGACTTTTTCAGCCATTAAGGGCAACAACTGCTCGTAGTGCTTGTCGCAAAACTCCCTTATTGCCGCATCTGGTAGAGGTTCGTCCATTCCTTGGCTTTTCTCCTTTCCCAAAGTGTTCCGTACTGCGGAGCGCTCTTGGGTGGGAGAGGAGCCACTTGTTGCGGTTTTACTCATTTTGGCTAGAGTATCTTTTGAAACGTAGTTAAGTTGACGAGTCACAACACGGATGGCGCCACTTGTTAGTGCAAAATCGGGACTTCCCCCAAAATCTAGTTTATGCTAGCTTTTGATAGGTGAGATTTCAAACTTGAAGGGTTGATGATAAGCTGCTAAGAAAGAAAGCACCGTTAGCCTCACCGCGGAAGAGGGACTTTCGCGGTCAACCTCGGGTGTGAGAGTAAGTATTGGTTGTAGAGAGATAAAGTATTTGGAATGAGAGAGTTGTGTGTTACCTCTTGAGAGTGACGAGTGCTCTCTATTTATACCATAAATTTGTTGTCGCTATCTGCGAGTTCCGTACTATGATAGTGACGTTTTTAGGCGACAAATCCTTTGGTTCACTTATTAGTGTCCCTACGTAGTGAGTAGCGTTTCCTTCGGAGAGGGGTTGTCGCCTTTCCCTTTTTGGGTCAGCTATATGGTAGCTGACAATGTTCCTTGTCCTTTTTTAGGTTAGTCCATGGTCCCGGCGCTCGGATTGATTTTGGGCGCGGAACTCTTTTGGCAACATGTTCTGACGCGGACCGGCCTTTGGAAGGCCGGCTTTTACCCTAGTCCGGGCTGTTTTGTGTCGAGTGTGTCCGGACCACCTATTCTGACTCGGGTTAGATAAGTTTAAGCGGGCCCGGTCCATCATTCTTGGGTCCGGGGATACTATACGTAATCAACTACTAAACCCCACAACCTTTCAAGCTCAACAATCACCTATTTCCTCTCCTTAACACTATTATTTACCTCCAAGCAAAGCTTTCTTAACTTCTTTTCAAGCTTCAAATCGCTAGCTATTTCCCTCTCAAAGTACATGAGCATCTCGTTAGCCATTAACATGGAGTTAGCAGCACACGCAAGTTCTTGAAGACGAGCCATTGATTTGATATGTCTATCGTCCCAACCCTATCACTAATGATTTATTTATGTCAAGGGTTGGTAAGTCTAACGACGTCCTCAAACGAACACGTTGATCTCGACAAAAAAATAGAAGTATAAGAAACTAGATCAAAACCAATGTCTTGAGTATGCTCTTTTTTGTTAAGGGTTTGTATGGAATAAGACGGTTAGTGTTAGGGTTGACCTAAATACAAGTGGAATATGGAGTAATGGATTATATGAACGGTCGGCGGATTATAATTACAATGGTAGTCGAAGTGAATATTGACATGGAAGTCTAAATGATTGGAGTGTAGTAAACAAGGTTGATAAATATGCTTGCAAACTATTGTTGCAAATTTCGTCCCTAAACCTAAGTTATGTTCACTTACATATGCCAAAAATGGGTCACCCTGGTGTTTCACATATGTTGAGTTACATATGTCAAATATGATTAGACTTGGATACACACTCGTATGGACAAGTTAACTATATTTTTTGATCAACATTTGACTGTTAAAAGTCAAACATGCTCAATTGGTATAATTACAAAGCAACATAACCATTTGTGTTACAGTTTTAGAGCTCGTATGTGTATACACATCTCATTCATTAACTTTATTAGTCAACCAGTTCATTTGTCAAACAGCTCATTCCTTGACTTTGTTAGTCAAAATTCATCAAAGATAACCATTTTATACCAACAACATATCGTTGTAATGTTTGACATTGTAGATTTGCAAGAACAACAACCAATATATGAACAACTAGTACTACAAAACATTAATATATTTTCACTAACATCATAAGGTGAGTACGACACAAGGATTACCTAAATCCTTCATAAAGAAACTCAAAAACTATGACCTTAGTCCAAGTACACCAACTCTTAGTCCAAGTACACAACCTCTCCTGCCAAGTCTGCCACCTCTCATTCCAACTACAGCACCTCTTAGTCTAAGTGTGCAACCTCTCATTCCAACCTCTCCTTTAACATTACAAGTTCCAATAGTACTTTTACCTTTATTACCATTGTCTACAATTGCTCTTAGTCCAAGCATGCAACCTATGATACGCCTGGGCCGAGCCCATGGCCTATTTAGGTCTTAGGTTTTACCCTACTTTGTCTTATAAATACTCTTGTAATCATTTATTATAATCAATCAATCAAAGTTTAAGATAAACACATCTCTAGTTCTTCTTTCTATTGTCTGACGGAGCCAGCACACGCTTGAAGTGGTGCCTTATCCCGATACAACCCCTAACCGGGTCATATCAATTGGTGCTTTCATTGAGAGTTCTCNCTGGGCCGAGCCCATGGCCTATTTAGGTCTTAGGTTTTACCCTACTTTGTCTTATAAATACTCTTGTAATCATTTATTATAATCAATCAATCAAAGTTTAAGATAAACACATCTCTAGTTCTTCTTTCTATTGTCTGACGGAGCCAGCACACGCTTGAAGTGGTGCCTTATCCCGATACAACCCCTAACCGGGTCATATCAATTGGTGCTTTCATTGAGAGTTCTCGTTGAGACTTGAGAGGGTTTTTGATTAGGGTTCCAAAAAAAAAGTTACTGTTCATCGTCACTATTCACGAGTTACTGTTTATCAACACTATTTCACCGGCACTGTTCATCGACACTGTTCACCGGTACTGTTCATTGACACTGTTCACCGGTAATGTTCATCGGGAAAAAATTCTGCTCTTCGAGTATTATTCATGGCATCAGGCGGCAGCGATCGGGACGTGGAATACGCACTCTCAAAGCTCTTGCAAATGGGTACGGTGGCCGAATATGAGAGTGAATTTGTGGTACTTGCAAATCAAGTAACAAGGATATCTGAATCTTTACTTATATCGTTTTATATCTCCGGACTTAAACTGGATCTACATTGTTTACTCTTACGGTCAAATCCCAAAACTCTAGACGAAGCTTTTTCATTGACCCATGCGGCGGAAACACGCTTCGCAAACCTAGATATTTGGGAATTTTTGAGGTACAATCCTTTAACTTTAGGAGAAGACTTCTTCAAAGCTCGTATCACCGAGGTTCATTTTGAGACAATTGCAAATGAAGAGAAATAGCACATCATTGAAAAGAAAATAGATGTCATTCTACCATTAGAGGGTGAATTTGCTTCACCTAAGGCTGAAGGGTAATTGAATGCTGATGAGTATATTGGAGTTAAAGAGGTTGTAGGTAGTGGCGAAGCGCTTAAGGTTGGCGAGGATGAGTTGAATAGAGTGATATCGACACTTAAGGATGGAGGTGGTGAATTTGATAGTCGTTTGGATGAAATAAATTTGAATTTAAGCGATGAATTAGCGGACTCTCAATCTGCATATTATTCGTATCACCTTGAGGGCAATGTGATCTTTGATGGAGTCGGGAGTGTTATGGCATGGGTAGCGGAAGACGAAAGAATGGTGTTGTGTAATTTCCAAGGCAAAGGAATACGAAAGAAGAAAAAGGCGAAGGCTGCAATTCAAAGAAGATTATGAGATCCCGAATTACGCCAATGTTGCAGGAGGACGGACTGCCCAAATGACTCAAGAAGTCCAAACGTATGGCATAAAGATTATGTCATATAATCTATCTTTATTTGCGTGTCTTTGTTTATGACTGTTTTCATGTTTATTTAGGAAATTCAATTAAGAATGTTTTAAAACAACACCTTGAGGGCAAGGTGGTTTTGAAGGAGTGAGGAATGATACGCCTGGGCCGAGCCCATGGCCTATTTAGGTCTTAGGGTTTACCCTACTTTGTCTTATAAATACTCTTGTAATCATTTATTATAATCAATCAATCAAAGTTTAAGATAAACAAATCTCTAGTTCTTCTTTCTATTGTCTGATGGAGCCAGCTCACGCTTGAAGTGGTGCCTTATCCCGATACAACCCCTAACCGGGTCGTATCAACCTATGATTCCAACTGTCCTTTTAGCTTTCTTAACATTTTCCTACAATTGCAGTTTCAACAACATTTGAAGTCAATAATTGTTCTTTAATTTTTTCTGCAATTTTTCTTAGTCCTTCAAGAATCTCATCCACCATTTTCATCAGTGATGATCACATCATCCACAGTGACATCAGCTGGTATAATCATCTCTATAATCTAAATATTAGACAAAGGTTTGCACAACGGTGTGTGTGCGTGTGATATTCTTTTTTTTTGAACGGCGAGTTAGTAGTTAGTGATTCGAGCCTACAGTGACATCCAATTGGGCAGTATGCAAGCATCGAACCTTTCTCCTTAGGGGATAAACCCACTCCTGCTTCTATTTTTGGGGCCCCTTAAGGTCCATTGTGAGACTCAAACCTAAGAATCTCCAAGGATATCTCCCCAAGGTTACCCTTGGTGGCCAACTGAGCTAGCCCAGTTGGTTGTGTGTGTGTGTGATTTGATCAAAGTAGAAGAGAATTAAGAGTGTTTGACTAAATTGTGAGGTGGATATTAGAGAAACTTTCATTGTAAATTTCGCCCCTAAGAATAAGGGTTTCTTGGGAAGCGAAGTGTCAAGTGGGTGAGTGCAATAGGGGGAAAAGAGAAATGACTAAAATACCTTCATGTGGAACGGACGTCAGGGTCAGTAACAAAATAAATAAATAAATAAAACTAACGGGTGTTAGTGAAAAGAACATTCTTTGTAAGGCTTGTCACAATGGAAGGTCGACCATGATCGGTCACCTTCGGTCGCCACCAATGTGGTGGTTTGGTCTTGGATCGGTTAAGCAAGGAACGAATTGTAATTTGGTCGCATTTACGACAGAATCAATGCACACACAAATTCAAACTTTTTGTTACTGTTCGGAAAAAAAATAAAAAATAAATAAACTTTACCACTTTACAGCCTTGTAAATACCAACCTCAAACACACTTCTAAACACACAATTTCAAACACTAATAACACAAAATTATGGCTTGTCGTCTCCCCCATACAGTCGGACAAATGCAAGCGTATATTCAAAAACAATGCGACCAAGATGATGCGGCTCGACAACAGGCTATTGTCGAGGTTATCCAGCAGTTTGAGCTGGCAAAGGCAAAGAAACAACGTTTTAGACAATGATACGCGGAGTGCAAAGACATTTATGGGGAAAAAAAAGCTGTGATTGACCAATTTTTGAACATGAAGCCAAAAAAGGCGCCGCCATTAGTGACACGTTGTGGGGGTGTGTTTCACAGATACATGATCAAATCAGCAACAAAATCCGTTGGAGTTATCAGGAAAATAAAATTGTTGGTTCTGTATCACAACATGGCGTAGGTGCATTCACTTCATCTGGGGTAGGTGCATCCACTTCATCTGATGCACCAAGATTTATTGAGCAACAACAATATCAACCTCAGCTGGCTCAAATTGGGCTAGGTTATGCAGGCGAGGTAGATGATGAGCATGGCTTAACTGCAAGCCAGCATTATCACTTGATGTGTGATGAACAGGCATTAAGAGAATTTGAAGCATAGCAAGCAAAGCTTCAACAAGAGTGGGATGTCAAACTCAAGAAGGACGAAGCAGAACGGGCGGCGTACATTGAGGAATTTCCTAGGTATAGGTCTCCTTCGTATGATTATGGATGCGGTGAGTACTCAGATTAAGATAGGTTTATGTAGTTTGTATCCTAGTGTATTTTAGTTCGTATGTTTTATTTCCGTATCGTATTGTATGATTTATGTAATATTTTTATTATTAATTAAGTTTAAATTTGTTGTTTAAAATATTTGAATTTAAAAAAATAAAAAATAATAATTTGGTCGCCATTGTGGCAGTTTGGTCGTCGTCAGGTCATCGGAGAGAGAAAGCTGATGTGGCATGGTCGTCGCAGGTCACTACTGTGACAAGTCTAACAAAGTAACAATACGTGAACAACAATGACATTCTTTGTAATTAAAGTTTGGGAGTGGCGAGAGTGCAAAAATGACAAACCACACGGACATTTTTTAAAATTTACTCTAAAAATAATTGACCAACCCCAAAACAATACCTAAATAGGCTATGTTTGGCGACAGGTAGCAGTAAGCAGTAGCAATAAGCAGTAAGTTGTAGCAGTAAGCATTAGTTGCTTGTTTAAAAAACGTGTTTGGTAACGTAGCTGTAGTTGTAATTATAAAATGTAAAATTACGTAAAATGGCATATACTTATGAATGAATGTTATTTTTTAAGGGTAAATTGGTAATATTAAAAGTAAACGCTAGCGGTATATTGGAAAGCTTCTTTAAGAAGCATTAAGATTGCAAGCTTTTGAGGTGTTGTTAAACGCTAGCAGCAGTGTTGCCAAACAAGCGTTAAGACTGGAACGCTTGTCGCTTGTCGCTTACCGCTCTTAAACGCTTCCAAAAAGGTGTTGCCAAACATGACCATAGACCAATACACAATAGTTGGATTTTGGTACAGGTTATAGTCGGTTTTGACTTTTGACTGCATTTTCAATGAAAATAAGTTTGGTCCTCATAAAAATGAAAGTAGAAGCTATGAAATTGGTGAAAATGAAGGTGTTGTGTGTGTTTTGCTTTAAGAATCAATGGTTGCTTTAATAAGTATTTACGAGTGTGAAGGAGTTGGTATAGCTATTTAAGATATAACACCAACACCTTACATTATAGTACAATGACAATTAAACACTGTTTATGCTGGCCATCAATCACTTTTGTCGTTACAAGTATGCTTCATCATCTCCGTCTCATTTATTTAAATATATTTAATAAACGGGTACTGGATTGAAAAACTAGTAACTCGCACTATGTATATCTTGATTTGATTATATAAGAGCAGATCATGCGCGCCTAATGAGTAGAAAAACAAACAATAGTCCTTGAGTCTTTGTTTTGCTCTGGTTATCCTACTTACCTTTAAAGCTTCAACGTCCATACCGACAAGATGCATTGGAGACCATGTGTCAAAGAACTCATCAAGACCATTAACAGTAATCTGAAAACTTTTGCTACAATTTGGAACATCAGTATTTATATCTAAAAAGTGCAGTTCGACAAATCAAAGTTGAACAGTCACCTCAAAACAAAATGTTATCTGAACAATCAATAATGCCCCAAAATCACTACAGATACAAAGTCAAGACATCAATACCATAATTCAAAACCGTCGTTACATATATAATTATCAAAGATAATAATATTATTCAAAGTTTCACAGTCCACAATTACCAGTTTTCACTTGTTGCTGCAATTGATTCCTCCAAAAGGCAAAACACAACTTTTTTACTAGTAACACCCACTTTTCATACTGATATAGGTTCCTTAGTCCAAAACGTCACGAAATCTCCGTATTCACAAACCTTTTGATTGTTTGATCATCCTCTTCTTCTTAATTGGTACGACTGTTTAGAAATCAAATATGAGGTAAAGAACGTGTTAATACTTGTTCATACAATAAAATTAGTTGAAAAAGATAGAAGAAATAGCATACCTTCTTCCTTTATGAAGGTGATTGTTTCTACTTGCAGATCACGCGGTGATGCTGTCAAGAATGAATTTAAGTCACTGAAGTGCTTTTGGACTTTGGAAGAAGAAGATATCAGAATTCCAATATTGGTTTTGCCTTCATCTTCTTGTAGGAGTAGCTTTTCATGTGTAAACTGGAAAACAAAAACAATTAGCAGCATAATGTAAAGCAGGTAAATAATGTATCTACATAATTCTTGCCATCAAAGAAAGTACCAATAATTCTTACCTTGACAATATTGCTCCATTCTTTAATATTAGACTATTAGTACAAGCAAAGTTTGCTTCTAGAGTTAGAGAGTGAGGACGGCAACACCAAAGAACAGCATCCAGGATAGATTCATAAACCGATAATTCTTTTATGTATAGTTCAACATGCTCGAGTTCATAACGTGGTGACTGAATCACCATGAGTTCCTCAACTTCTATACGACGCTAAAAGACGATAATAAATACTGTAAATACTACTTTGATACGGAATTAATTTATATCATTGCTTGGGTCTAATTAAGAATAAACAAATAGTAAATGACTTATCAAATAAATGAATTTGGGAAAATACATTACCACATTGATGCTTAACTTCAACTCTTTGAAACCAATATTCTTGTCCAAAAATTGCCTCAAGTACTGGAACCAGTATCTGTCAACAAAACCTTCATATGCCATACATGCTTTTGACGGGATTGAATCCCTTTTCACACCAAAGTCGAAACGTGAATAGTCGTTGTACATAAATAAAAGCAGATTGGGGGCACTCAAATCAATTACATCCAAATCCAAGTCTGTACATAGCTCAAATGTCCTCACGGAATGACTTGACAACTGGAGGCTCCTGGGATCATCAAGTTCCAAATATAATTCTTCAAGGAAGGGAAAGTCAGATGACAAGTCAACTAAACCTTCCGAAGTCGGTGAGGGATACCCGTTATATGACAATTTTGTTAGTTTTTTGCATGAAGCCACTTTCATAGAAGGCATCCCTCTTCCCGAATCCACTAACCAAAGATGCCATAGATTTGGAGCATCAATATCAATTATCTCAAGTACTGCATCCCCAAACTCAATCTTAACTTCCTGAAGATTTTGAAGACCATAAACACAAAAAATTTTGACACCTTCACAATCGTTAATAGTTATTTTCTCAAGAAGTGGGCAACTTGTGGTTAGCCGCTTGATCACTTCGTCATGTAGTGGGACGCGTTTAAGTTCCAACATCTTCAAAGACTTAAAATTTACAACATCAACCATCAAGGACGGAGGCAACTCACATCCAAATATTTTCATAGATGTTAACGAAGATGCAGATAATAGTGTGTTAGGAAGACGGTACTTTGGTAGATCATAAAAATGTATGTCTTTAATTTCAATGACCAACACCTTTACGCCTTTCGTAAGAAATAATCCAAGGCATCTGTCAATAATGTCCACTTGTGTAGGATCACAATCCTGGTTTGGTGTAATGAGCTTGAATGTGTGCACAGTGACGTTTTGGTGGCAAAATCTGGAAGTGGTATCGTCAACATACTTGAAAAAACAGTCCCTCACATATCGGTTATGCTCGTCCCAGTTAACACGTCTTGAGGATGGCTTAATGACATCATAAAATTCAAGGATATTGAAACCCGAAATGGGAAAAGAAATGGATACGGCAAACCAGTACTTAGACAACATACTCATTCGAACAAGCTGTTGGGGAGAATCCAAATATGAAAGTATGTGGTGAATTACACATTCGGGAAGCTGTGAAATCCGATCAGTTGCATCTGTTAGAATTTTAGTATCATGACAGTCATATAAATTACTAATACAAAGTAGCACATAATAGCGGAAGCAAAGGATCAAGTATAACATAATAAAAGTTAACTAAAACATAAATTGAAAACGTACCTCAAGCAATTCTTGATTAGGGATTGAACAAGTGAAGAACCCTAATTAGGGTTTATGTAGATCAATGTTAAACCCCTTACCTTTTTGTTTAACGATCTCTTGATAACAACAATAATGTGTTGTTACCTCGTTCTTGTACACACAAACTCAATTGAATAAAAGGTTTTGCAAGAAACAAGAACACTAAATTTTGTTAAACAAATTTCGATCCAAAACCCTAAGGGGTGTTTGGTTCGTTGACTTCAAGAAGAAAAAGAAGAAGGAAAACAAAGCTTTAGTTTTAGGTACAAGAGGTGAAGAATGAATGAACCAAAGCCTTGTTTATATACCTAGATAGAAAACTTAGAGGACAAGTTGAAGCTGGGATTGGGTCTCCTCCCCTTGTGATCGACACGGGCCCTAGGAGTCCAAGAAGGATTTCTAGAACCTTCGTTGGCTCCTAATGTACCATACTAGTCCTTTATCCTTTATAATTACAATTTAGTAACTTACAGTTAATA
>LBNU01014232.1:0-26525 GCA_014162995.1 Artemisia annua | reverse complement strand
GCAATCACACTTATAGAGTGGGAGAACAGATGCCAATAGACTAGCCTTTTATAAAGAAAAATTATAGGTGTTCGTTGCAAGCGAGTATTGCAGCCGACTTGAACAAGGGAGAGAAGGATAAGACGGGGTTCCCACAGCATGGCTACATTGAAGCAATTGAAATTAATGACAACACAACTGATTTTTTACTGATTATCACAACACAACTATATCAATCTAGCAAAAAGAACTAATTTGAGTCTGGACGGTATCTAAGTTAAAACACAAAAGTTCCTCCACACAAAGATATGGGAACAGTGGTGGATCTCTGGAGGGGATGACAACTACCAATGTCAACATAAAAAAAAAACTTATAACCTTGTGGGCTATCCGTCACTATTGATCACCCAACAATCAGCTTCCCTTGGTCTCCTTAAGAAAACCATGACATTCAAACTAATCATTAATCTTCGCATCATCACTCATCAGTGTTATCAGCATTAAATAAGTTGTCAGGCTATGCAATTTTCAATATATCGTGGTCAGTGACTAAATTTTAGAAAACATTTCTCGTTGTTTGACTATTTTTACTAGAAAACAGGAGGAGCATTTTGAGGGGCCTGGACACAACGATATTTCCAATAGCCTAATCTGACTGATGTGCTACTCACTGCTGCAGTTAGTCATGCAAGCATTATCTAACAGGGGCCACAATCTCTCAGGGGTCATTATAAGGTTACTCATTGTTCTTGCATCTTTCAAATTTCTTCTATAATGCAGAGGTTTGTTGAATTATAGGTTAAATAATTAACGTGTGAATGTCTAGAATTCGAACACCGAGGACCTCGGGGATTGACACATTACAAACGAGAATAAAGTTAATCATAATTATATTAATTGTTAGTTTATCAATTATTAATTTAAAACACTAAACGGACTTAACGTCGTTATGATTAAGTGTAAGCAACCTAACTATCGTTAAAAAGGAAAAAGGAAGGACTAGATGCAAATTGGACCAACAAAGGAAAAGATCTAAAAACCCCTTGGGGGTTCCCTAGGCCCCGGTTCGACATTAGGGGCTAAGGTGCAAAATCCTTAGCTTGGTCACCAATTTCTATCCTATAAAAACAAGGGCCTTTAGAAAGGGATTTGAACTTCTTCTTGTACACACACAATTATCCTAAACTCTTTTCTCCCTTCCTTTGTCTTTTTGGCGATCGTCCCTAGCTCCTCAAAAGGGTTTGGGGTGATTTTTTGTTAATTCAAAAATTAGTGTTTATGTTTATTGCATTAAACCTTTAATTCGTTTAGTAGTTTGTGATGTACAAGAACGGAGGTAACGCAACTACACTACTTGTTGTTATCAAGGATCGTTAAACAAAAGGTAAGGGGGTTCTAACATTGATCTACATAAACACCCGTAATTAGGCTTCATATTGTTCAATCCCAATCAGAATTGCAATTGGATGTATGTTTTTCTATTTTACGTTTTTAGTTAACAATTTATATGTTATACTTAACCTTTGTTCCGCCTTATTATGTGGCTTATTTGTATCCTTGATTTATTGGATGTCATGATACTTAAATTCTAACAGTGGCATCACGGAGCCATGTATAACATGCTAATTTGCTTACTTAAACCAAAAAAACGTATCTTTTGATTGTTCTTATACATGTTATGTTTTTCTAGGGTTTCTTTTAAAATTTTTATGAACAATTTTTTTAACCCTACCCTATTTAATGGGGGGACGATTTACATGATTTGCATAATTGGTTGTGTGTTTTGTTTAATCGATTAATTGTTAATTGATTTAGTAAACTAGGTTTGTTAACATGTTTATGTGTACAACGTGGTAACATTTGGTTTTGCATGAATCCATGACGAACATGCATGTTAGTCATGGATTATTACTTATTATGCTTTTATGTTGCAGTTTTGTTCGATCCACCGTTGTTAATCTAGATAGTCTAGAATTGGGGAGGCTCCAATTATAATTAAAATCAATCTTACTTATGTGATACCTAGAATTGGTTTTTAATTTTTAGGGTTTTGTCTTAAATTAAGCTTGCATGCGGGCTATGTTGTTTTCACCTTGGTTTGTTTTATTAGATTGTTTATTGTTTCTTTAAATTACTTGTTATGTGTTATGTGTTTTATTTATTGTAAGCAATAACAAGTGTAGTTTTTCAAAAGAAATTAACTTGGGACTAATAATGGTGAAACAATGTTTTTTTTGAGTTTTCATAAACTTTTTTGGTTGAGACGACTTACTTTATGGCCTTCAAGGCTCAATGGCAAACTATGTTGGGGTGGGTTTCACTGGAGCAGTTTTTAATGCTACGCGCATACGAAAGCTGCCGGGCCCCGCTTGTGCGTAGCATTTTAAAAAAACTTTTGGCTCCAAGTGAAACCCCACCAATAGTTTGCCATTGAGCCTTGGAAGGCATTAACAGTATATTGTTCGGTGTTCTAACCAATTAAAAGTTTATGAAAACAAAACATTGTTTCACCAATTATTTAGTCAAGTTTAATTTTTCTTTGAAAACTACCCTTGTTATTGCTTACAAATAAATAAACAACACATAAAGTAAATTTTTAAAGGAAACCAATAAATCTAATAAACAACAAGGTGAAAACACATAGCGCATGCAAGCAATTAAAATATAAGATCAAAACCCTAAATTTTAAAACCAATTCTAGGTTATCACATAGTAAATTGATTTTAATTATAATTGGATTCTTTTCCCCAATTTAGATCTATTCTAATTACTACGTGTGGATCACAAACTTGCACATAAAACATAATCAGTAATAATCCATGACTAACTATTGCATGTTTCGTCATGGATTCATTGCAAACCATTTCACGTTGACATATAACATGTTACAATACCTAGGGTTACTAAATTAATTAACAATTAATGATTAAACAACCACACAAACCCTAATTAGGCAATCATGTAAACGTCCCCCCATAAATTTAGGGTTAGGGTTTTAAAAAATTTTCATAAAATTTTAAAGAAACCCTTTAGAAAAAACACCTTAACTGGTTTTATCAAACCAATCAAAGATCGTTTTTTATTGGTTTTAGGGTAGGCAATATACATGTTATACATGGGCTCGTGATGCCACTGTGTAGAATTTAAGTATCCATTGACAATTACATATAATTAAGGATATACAAAGTAGCACATAATAGCGGAAGCAAAGGATTAAGTATAACATATAAATTGTTAACTACAAGTAAATAGAAAACATTACATCAATTTGCCAATTTCTTGATTGGGATTGAACAAGGATGAAACCTAATTAGAGGTTTATGTAGTATCAAAGTTAGAACCCTTTACCTGTTTTGTTTAACGATTCTCTTTGATAAAACAATAGTGTATTCGTTACTCGTTTCTTTGTAACACACAAACTCTAACGATTTAAACGGTTATGCCAAGTTAACACAAAACGCTAATTTTTGATTAACAAAAATTCGACCCAGACCCTTTTGAGGGGCTAGGGCGATCGGCCAAAGACAAGGGAAGGGAGAAAAGATTTTTTAGGGATCTTGTGTGTGTACAGAGAATGGTTGTTCAAATCCCTTCTTAAAGGCCCTTGTTTATAATAGGGGATAGAAACTTTGGTGACCCAGCTAAGGATTTGCATCCTTAGCCCCTATTCGAACCGGCCTAGGACCCCAAGCGGGGTTTCTAGATCATTTTCTTTGTTGGTCCAAGTTTGCATCCTAGTTCCTTCCTTTTCCTTTTTAACGATAGTTACGTACCTTACCTTTAATACATAAGCCGTTAAGTCCGTTTTAGTGTTTTAAATAATTATTTTAACTACAATTCATATAATTTATTATACTTTTCATTCTCGTTTGTAATGGTGTGCAATCCGGAGTTCGTGTTCGATTCTGACATTTCACACGTTAATTATTTAACTATTAATTCAAACCAAACCCTGCATTAAGCGAAATTGAAAGTTCAAGATCAAGGGAGTTAACCTATACCTATAATGACCCCTAGAGATTGTTGCTCTGTTAGATAATGCTTGCAGTGACTAACTGCACATGAGTAGCACATCAGTCAGATTAGGCATTGAATATCTTGTTGTCAGCCCTCCAAATGCATCCTCCTGTGTTTCTAGTAATAGTCAAACACGAGAATGTTTTCTAAATTTAGTCACTTGACCACGATATATTTGAAAATTGCATAGCTGATCAACTTATTTATGCTTGATACACTGATGAGTGATGATCAAGATTATGTTATTTGAATGTCATGGTTTCTTAAGGAAGCTCAGGGAAGCTGATTGTTGGGTGTTCATAGTGAACGGATACCACAAGGTTATAGTTTTTTTTTATGGTGACATTGGTAGGTTGTCATCCCCTCAGAGATCCACCACTGTTCCCATATCTTTGTGTGGAGGAACTTTTGTGTTTTAACTAGATACCTCCAACTCAAATTAGTTCTTTTGGCTAGATTGATATAGTTGTGTTGTGATAATCAGTAAAAAATCAGTTGTGTTGTTCATTAATTTCAATTGCTCATGTAGCCATGCTGTGGGAACCCCGTCTCTATCCTTCTCTCTTGTTCAAGTTCGAGCTGCATACTCGCTTGCACGAACACCTATAATTTTTCTTTATAATAAGCTAGGTCTATTGGGCATCTGTTCTCCACTCTAAGAGTGTGATTGCATTATGGTTTCTGTTAAATTAGTTATATTCAGGCAAAGGCCGCACTTTGTGACTAGATTTCCTCCATAATAAATTACTACTGTAATACATTTTGCCGACCCTACTATTTATAAAAGAATAACTTGAAATATATTATCTATGAACCAAAGGCCCAAAGCAAGAGTTTTGTTTTTAAAATCTTGGATTTTGAAATGCTACTCCGTACTTCATTTATACATCACTTAAGTAAACAGCCTACTGCTATTTCAGGCAAAAATTAAGGAAGCTCTACTTGTAGAAAGACTCAAGCGCTATGAAGTGTCAAGACTCCAGGGACCAAGGGTGAAATCAGTTGAGATAACAGGTGAAGAAAGATTCTACATGAAAAAGATGGCCCAAAAAGGGTCCAATGACATACCAGTTGGGAGAAGAGGTGTGTTTGGAGGTGTTATTCTTAATATGCATATGCATTGGAAAAAACATTAGACAGTAAAGGTCTTCTGCAAGCCTTGTAAACCTGGTCAAATACAAGAGTATGCTAATGAACTTGCAAGATTAAGTGGTGGAATCCCAATTCAGATAATTGGAGATGACACCATAATTTTTTACCGGGGAAAGGACTATGTGCAGCCAGAGGTTATGAGTCCAGTTGACACGTTATCCAAGAAAAAGGTCAGTACTCTTTTTATATCTAAAAAAAAAAATATATCTATAATAGCGTCTTGCCATCTTTTAGATCATTTTTGTTGATCTACTAAATTATCGAGTGTATATTCATGTTTTCACTTGGTTGATATTTAGTTTTTACTTCAGTCAATGTATATATACAAGAATTTCCTATTAATTACTATCCCACAAAATCTATGAAGTCTTGATTATAGATTATATATGGAGCTACAAAGATGATTCATATATATCGAAACAATAAATGATAGTATTTTGGATTTACAAATAAATGTTATACAAAAGTGAATGATGCTATGCTAGTAGTTACTTTTGCTGAAAATATTTATTGCACATGTGATTCCTGGGAGAGAAATTATATGTCCTCAATTATACGGGGGCGCGGTTGTATACAAAAGACTCAATGGATAGGTTATTGAGTCTTGGATCAAATTACAAACTAATGCCATAGTCTAATATTTTCTTCTATTTAAGCATGTTCTCGATATATATGAGCCTATTGAAGGTACCTTGATATTAAATTCTTCCCTCTAATATGACATATGGTGTATTCACTGGCTCAATGAGATGGTGTGTTAGGAAACATAAATTGGGAAGCATAAAACAAGATTTTTGCCCTCATCTAGTACTCCAAAACTTCTGTAACAATTACCCCCTTCTTCTTTTGGATTATGTTACACGTTAAGGGTGTATGCTTGTGTTTCTAGTAGGTAGATATATTGGGGATTGAGGATATTTCAAACAACTTTGTGTTAGGAAAATAGTTACTTCTATATGTCTTTTCTCTTTATTTGCTTATTTTAGTAGTTGGTATCCTTGCTCTTTTCAAACTAGAACTCGATGGGTACAACACAAAGTTCATAAAAACTGATACTGGAATAGGTCCACTACTAAACCTCAGAGTAAAGGTGATTATGAAGTTAAGGAAACATGCAAAAGGCATTTATTAGTCCAAAAATCCAAAATATTTCATCAATTTCATTGTATTATATATGCCTCTCCATTTGAACTTGTCATATCAGCAATATGCACAGCCGTCACTGTGTGATGTACACTTTGCTATAGCATTATAATGCTCGAGAAATTTTTAATGTTATATGAGTGAATGTAATTCCCGTTATTGAAATATATCGATGATTCATATTAGGGAAAATTGCTAAGAAATGTAACAAAAAGTACCAAATTTGGCTGTGTGTGGTATCCATTAGTTTATCGCCAACATGTAACATAAGTGCAATTCGTAACAGAAGAGGACTATGAGAATTCAATAATTGTTAAAAAAGGGTGAATTTTTGTCAACTGAGTGATTTAGTTTTCTTCTTGTTAAAAGTAAAATTCTGAAATATAATCTGAATGTGACTCTGTTTTCGGTCAGAAGTTAAACTTTGTGTTACCTTCTGATGAGCGAGAAAGTAGTGGATATCCTGCGTTGGCAAATCTGGTATTTTGTGTTTTACCTTTCTTGGCATTTCCCCCTTATTATTGATGATTCTGTTGTCCGAAAACATAAAATATATACTCCCTCCGTCCCAAATTTATTGTCCGACTTTTTTAGTCTTTCTTCTTCAACTTTGACCTTAAATATTTTTGTGGGTGTTACATAATATTTGATGCAAAATATATAAATGGATAGGGTTTTAATTGTACTTTCAATGGTATAATTTTTCATCAAGTATTATATAATATAAAAAATATATTTATGGTCAAAGTTGAACCAGTTTGACTTTGAAAATTCAAACTGGACAATAATTTTGGGACGGAGGGAGTATCATGGTAATCCCATGCTTGGTATTTTCTCATGTCCACTTTGCAGCCCTTACAAAGACCATAGTGTAATAGCCTGCGATACTTCTTGCATGGCAAGAACAGGGTGTCTGTGTGTGGGACTGATTTCAGTTAAAATGGATCACTTTTAGTAATGGGTAGAAACTTGGTGTAGGTTGGAACAGGTTCTTGCCTGGTCGCCTGGTCGGGTGACTCGCCGATACTTTTTTTGTCCTTCACCCATAAAATCTCTCTCAAAACTTTGACGGTCCTCTCCACATTTGCTATTTTCCGGCGACATCGTTTTACGAGAACGGTGACGACATATCTCTCTTCCTCACTTATTTTTATAATATGATCATATATCTAATCTTACTTGTGGCTGATTTGGTAGGAAGGGTTTCTTTAACTTCAACTTTATAAATGGTGGTGTTAACGGCGTGATAAATATTCCTTATGTGAGACTATGACAATAATCTTTTGTTATGATATACAAGAGACGGTATGTTTACAATTTTACATGTATAAGTTTTCAACATATTCAGGTGCATTTGTGTCTAAAATTTAATGCATGTGCGGGTTTCGTATTTTGATAAGATTATTCTTTTTTCTTTTCTTTGTGTGTGTGTGTGATTTGGGTGATGGGATTGTTTTGTGTCTCTTCTTCTATTGTTATAGATCTCTACAAGTAAAAGTAGAAAGTATTTACACGAGTATTTGTTAATGTAGGACATGAAGATACAAGAGCATCATCACGAATCTTGATAGAGATTGAAGGTTAAAAGATGTGGATGGTTTGTAGTTTTCTCAAGCATTAACGTAAGTTCTATTTCTATAAATTTGTTTTTACAATATAATCCATGTACATCTGTTTTAGTTATATATATTTCTACTAATAATACATAGAAAAGTACATAGTATGGTGTGATTTCCGGATTTTTATTAGATGAAAAATAAAGGTATCTGAAAATATGAAATTGGATATTGATTGAAAGAAAAAGGTTAGGAAAGGCTTATAACATGATTTGAAACTCATGCAGGTTTTACCGACCAGGTTTTAATATTTATAAAGTTACTCGTTTACCTAAGGTCTACCTAATGCACTATCGGGTAGTGTACCCGGTCGTGTGAGGTATAGCTAGTTGGTAAAGCCGAGGTCGTCCCAAGAGCTATGAGTGTGGAGTCTATCTAAGTTTAGTGTCACGTATAAAAGGGGGTTTATGATTATAGAGGTTAATTAACTAAGAAATGTAAATAACAAAGCAAGTAAATAAATGGAAGAGAATCAATAAGGAGAAGTAGTGCTAACCTAATTAGAATTCTTGTTATTATTATGATTAGTTTTCTATAAGTGCATCCTATCGTTTCGTCTCGGGGTTATATACATTTAGGATTAGAGGGTTAAATCACCTAAATCTATCTTACACCTTGTCCTATTCCTGCCTATTGTAAAAACGAGAGTTCATCGGTCGGCGTGAACCTACGAAGATGCAAGAGTCATTAAGTACCTCTACTAACATGGACAAGTCTAGCGGGATGCGGCATGGTCAGATCTTACACCCCCTCTAGCTCCTTCAAGTGTATCGCATTAGTAGGTGGTCCTAGGGTTAATTCGCACATGTATGGTGATATTTCTATCACCAAGTCACATCCCCATCGGCTTGGGTCCTAGGGTTAATTCACCAAGCCTCTAAGGAACTACCAAGGCTCAACACTACCAAAACTAGAGTGTCCTAAGACTCGCCATGAAAGTATACAAACAATACGACAATAGATGCATAGTAAACTAACTCATAACAATAACAATTTCATAACAAGGCTAACACCAAGAGGTGTTTAGCCACTCATATTCATAATTGCAGTAAAACAAGAATGTATTATTACAAATGTAAACATGAATCGAATACAAGACAAAGGAATGAATAAACTTATGATTGGTGTGTGAATTCTCCCTTGGAAATGACTTGTATGTGGATTGGACTTCGTTCCTCCTGCTCCCTGAGTTTCTCCCAACTTCTGTGTGGTGAAAAGTGAATGAATAAACTCGGAATTAGGGCTGGTATTTATAGGCCCGACTTTGCTACGGCGTAGCTGAATGAGTTGCTACGCCGTAACCTTTGTAAATATCAACTACGCCGTAGCTTGATCAAGTGCTACGGGCGTAGTTTCTTCCTTGGATGTATCTACGGTGTAGTTATTTGGGGAACTACGCCGTAACTTCTTCTTTGGCCACGTGAGTTCTTTACTGCCTTATTTTGGGGTCTACGCCGTAGGTGGAGAGTTGCTACTTCGTAGAGCCCTTTAGTAGATCACTACGCCGTAGTCATGGTTGAGCTACACCGTATTCTTCATAAGTTCTTGCTACGGCATAGGTTGATGACACCTCTACGCCGTAGCTGGTGCAGAATCCGCATACTTCACATATTTTCTCTTTAGTCCTTCCATTTCCGCGTTTCTTCGTTCCTTTACTCATCTTTACCCTGAAAACAGAATATAAATGAATAAGAGTATATATCTTAACATATGAATACAAAAGATGAGTAATTAAAGGGGAAATTAACACTTAAATCATGGACTTATTTGATGTTATCAGAAACTATTACTACGAATTAGTGGAATGAAAAAAAGAAGGTACTTGAAAATATGAGATGGGATATTTCGGAAGAAAAAGGTTAAGAAAGGCTTATGCCGTCCATTGGAAATCATGTTTTTTAAGCTTTATACATATTTAGTTATAAAGATGAATTGCATTGCAAAATTCAACCAAAGTTACTTAAGGATATTTTAAGTTTTCTAATACTTTTTATATTTTTATAGATAATGAGCATATATATTTTCATTAGGCTGTTTTGAAACAAAGTAGTCATTTTAAAAACAAATAACTTCATTAAAACAATAATACAACAGAATCATAGCTTATTTTGTTTCCCTTGTTTGTGAAAACATATAATATTGAGTTTAATTTATAGTAAAAGTGGAAACGGAAATGTTGGTTGATTATCTATCTACGGTATAGTAATATTTACGTGTACCAATTCTACCATGTTTAATTAACTAATTTCTTTTGTGTTGCCATGGACCTTTTTTAGGTTATATGGTGATGGCCTTGGAGAATGAAGAGAAAAAGAAAGGGAAAGCATGGTGTATTTACGTGTGTCAGTAGAGTAGAGAAAGAAGGGTTGTGTTAACTATACCCCACCTGGGGGAATATTCTTTTTGTCCCCTTTCTGTCCCTCTTTTATTTCAGTACAGCACAGTTTTTTGTCAGTTTCTGTTCCGTATTTTTAACAGTTTTAAGCGTTTGACATATTAAACTTTATATTTTCTGTTCCGCACTTTCAGGTTTATAGTTTTTTTATATTAGCAAAATTATAAAAATAAAAAATAAAATAAAAAATTAGGGGGGGTGTGGGGATAAAAAAGTAAAGGGGGTGGGGATAAAGGGCCCCAAGAAAAAACAAGAGTTTGATTGTGAAGATGGACAAAAATATGATGTTAGGTATTTGACTATTTGAGTATGTCTATTGTATAGGGAGAGTATAGGGAGAGAGAGCTTAGATTCTTTATTTCTTTTGTCATTTCATTTTTTCCCCTAATCTAATAAGGTATGTGTCTAGAAAAATTCACATGATGGCTTTTGAACTACAGTACTTCTCAACTTTTAATAGAACGAGTGGGATAGCCCGCTCGTTGCGGCGGGGTTTTTTGTCGTTTTTTTTTTTTTTTTTTTTTTTTTTTTTTTTTTCTCGGTGTTGGATCTAGTTCCCTAATATTGCATGAAATAAGTATTATACAAACCAACTTTATGCAGGAATATTGAATGTAACTTTGAGGCCGTTTTTTTTAAAAAACCCAGTTCGGTTAGAAATTTACCCGACCCATAATTGGGCATGCTATTCATCCCCACTCACACATTCACTTTATCTCTTAGATCCGAATCCTCTCTTGCACCGGCGATCCAAAAGTTTGCTCCGATCCGGCAACTTCACTTACCCACTGACCTCAACACAAATGTGTACTGCCCAGATTATTTTATTGCTTATGTGGCTAGATGGTTGCCATTTGTTCCAGTCTACAGTTTCGCATATTTTTTGCTCCACACCTTTTTTCCTTTATAATATCCTGGATAAGTGGGTTAGGTGTCTGGATTGTTCTTGCTCAGCCTTAGGTTTGCTCTTGCTCAACCGTAGTGGTATTCTATTTGTGTATTCTTTCCTGATTAGGTAGGTTAGGGTTTTGGAATGCTTTCCCGTAATTAGGGTTTATTTTTTTTAATTTGGGATTTTTGTTATATTTGTTATATGTGGTTCATGGGAATTAGGCCTTCGTGTTAATTTAGGGATTCTCCTGAAATGGTTCATAAGATTTAGGGTTTCGATTAAATTTTAGGGTTCTTATGAAATTAGGGGTGCTTAGGATTGGGAGTGAGATCAGTTCTCATGAAATTAATTTTTTAGGGTTTCAGTTAATTTTTAGGGTTCTAATAGTCTACAGAATTAAGGATCCATCTAAGTAAATTAGGGTTTTCAAATGGTTTTCCATTTTTCAATGTAAGGGCTGATTTAATGATGCCATTTATGTAAGTGGAGATCCTGGTAATTTAATGAGGTGGTTTGTTTAAGTACAATGAATATCTCAGTCCCAATTTAATGAGATGGTTTGTGTTTTTGATGTGTGTATTTAGTGTTTGGATTGTTGGTGATGGTTTAGCAGTTTGTGTGTTTAGGTCGGTGGAGATGGATGGTATTTGCGTCATGTGCTGATTGGTTATGATGAGGATGGGTGAAGTCGATTAAAGGTCAATGTGGCCGCTTACTGCCATGGCAGCCGGCTACGGTTGCAGCCATTGTGTGTGCTCCCGCTTTTTTGCCTAACTTCTCTGACCCTTGGTTATACAAGATGGAAACAGTTGGGTCATTTCCAGCACGACTGACGTATATTCTAAAGCCCACTCGAAAAGGCACGTTGTTCTGGTATTCGGTGCCTGTTTTTTGAGTGTTGGTTGCCAAACCGGCTATATTGGCATGGCAGCCATGTGGGTGCAGCCATAGCAGGTTTTGGGTACCGCTTTGACAGTCATGCATTACATTTGTTGTTGCTTTATTTATGGATATGATGATGAATAGCCATTTTCTGAGACAAATGAAGTGGGTCATCTAAGATTTGATCTGTAGGTTGGCGGGGCGAGGACCGGATGGCATGATCATGCAACCGTGTTTCATTGCAGCCATGGCGGATTCTGAATCTTTTTTACCTTATTTGGTTTAAGAGTCTGAGCCTGATGGAAATAAAGGAGCAACAGCACCGAACGGGTCAGGAAAAGAAACGGCCTAAAAGGATCCGGATAAATGTGAGTTGTGGAGCAACTTCCGGATCGTGATGGGTGGAAGTGGCCCGTATCTTGGCTACGCAGCACGACAACGTGTTTGCATCCATGGTGGGTTGCCCACTCTCTTATCCGGTGCCACACTCGCAATTCTGGACCAAACATTTTTGCACATAATAATTTGTTGCTATTGGTTATTAAATTGTTGGTGTCAAAAGTGGTCGATTCCGCATGCTAGATAAAGTAGCCGATGGTTACATCATAAGGAGGCTCAACAGCATGTTTACTCATTGTGTTCTGTTGCTTTTATTTCGGATAGTTTTTTAGAACTATATATATGGTACAGCATGCACTAGCAGGCTTGCAGCATCTCATTTCGTTTTTCGAAATGAAGTACTGCAATCATAACAAAAGCTGATGAATCTTGCAGCCTCTCATTTGTGTACCGAGGGTTTCTGTGATGAGCCTCGCTGTCTCAGATCAGGCCTCAGTTCTGCACATAGTGGCAGGGTAACCTACTTAACCTGAAACCATGTCATAATATGGTGAAATGGCTTTTGTTAGTATACTAAATTAGAACATTTAATCGAATTCTCATTATTTAAGAATTAAAATGGGATTAGATAATGGAATTACTTTCCGTGCGATTACTCTGAAACTGACAGAAAAACAGTAAATTTTATTGACCTGTGAATAGTGATGTGTTAATAACTTGATATCAAGTTCGCAATAGATGCAACTGACTATTGAATGCTTTTAAAATTTTGTCTTTCAGAGGGAATAAATCTTGGTTACCTGTTTTCGCGCCCCGTGGAAGACCTTCGTATACAGTCAATGTTGTTTTTCGATCATTTACGTAATGCGACGTTTTACAGGTATGAATTTAGCTGTTGCTGCAATATATTCGTCTAGAAAATATTACTTGCATATGCCATAAAATAAATCAATCGTTGGGCCAATATAAGAATCTTTGTAGACTGGTAAAAAAGGGCTGTTGTCAAAGGAAAAACGAGTGAAAAGGGTCGACATTTGCAGATGTAGTTTACATTACAATGCCAAACACCAACTTATTTGGTAATTCATTTCCAGATTGCCGCAACGGCAGTGAAAATAAAAAGCGAAAACACCAGCAATCGTGGGCATCGGCTTTAGTCGCACCTATGTTGACAATGCACGGGCACATGATATAACTGAAAGTGAGTTAGATGCCAGAGCTAAAAGATGTTTGTGTGCGATACTTTTTCTGTTCGATCAGTTGTAAGTCTTAACTATTAAGCTGTCATAATCATTTTTTTGCTCCGTATTTACATTTGGCTTGGTTACCTATTTTGCAGAGATGTGCATGGAAACTTCTTGGGGTTGATTGATAAGACCTTTGGACACGCCTGTTTTAAGGTATATTCATAATCATGAGCATTGTCATTTCCATGTGTCTTTTGAAAATAATTATTATGATTCGAACAAGTAAGCCAATGAAAGTTGTAGCATTCGCCTAAGTATAGTGAACACTTTTGTTTCCTATTTTTTAAACAAATTCAAAGACTTTAAATCCATTGTTCATCTCACGCTGTTAGCAAATGTAAAGTATTTTGTTGTCTTTTGCTACAAGCATCTTATTGTCTTCTATATTTCAAGATTTCGATATGTATGAGGAGAATCCTGAGGTTGGTACATTTACTCACATAAAGGCTCAGTTTATCAAAAGGTGTCAATGTCATTTGGCTAACGTGTTTAGGCCAGTTCTCATTCACGAATGGAGGCAATCAACATGTCTTTCCTTTTCTGACTCTTTCTACACTTTAATGAGTGTTTGGCATCACCTTTGTTTCCTATCTTTTTTGTATGTACTCATACTTGAGGTATAAATGTGAAATTTCAAACACCCCGAATAAGCTTATTGGAAGATCGTTAACCTTATAACCTTATTTTTCTGGCCTTATTTTAGATGTGTGATCAACTTACTTTTCAAATTATTATATTACAGACACTTAAGCACAAAATATGTCGGTTGTTTATCATGTCTTTGTCCTCATTTTTTAAAATCATTTGTGGTTAGTTGGTTCTTTTAGTAAAATGTGCTCACGTGATAAAATCAGCACAAGCATGTAAGGTTGTTTCAATGTGCGTTTAAAATTTATCACGTCATAGTAATCAATAGCTACAAACAGAGAAACTAATGACCAACTGTGTTTTGCTATAGGAAGCTATCATTGGAAAATAGGTCGAAGATTATGTTTCCGATGCGATGACGAATTCTTATGCCAATTAACTCTTCCGTGAGTGTATTTTGCTGCAGGTATCCTTTTTTATGTTATTTTCTTTTTTCCTTTAGTTTTTTCGTTGTTGCGAATTTCGGACTGATTTGGCCTGTTACCCATGTTGCAGTTTGTAGGTTTGTGTTCCAACCTATGTACACTGGCCATCAGCCGCTCAATATCCTACTTGCTCATCTTTCAGATCCTGGTCGCATTAACATTTTCTTGGTAATTACATTTTCTTCTGTAACTAAATTAACAATAGTTGATAGCAATGTGTCTAAAAAACTATTTTGCATGGTTTTCAGGCCTTCAGCTCCCAAATTCAGTGATAAGCAAACGATTCATTACAAGAGCGGTAGTGCTGCACTTCAATGACCATCCCCGGGTTTTCATGGCTACAACAATGCTACTAAGCAATAACAACAACAGGAAGGCAAACTACCTCCATAACCAATACCGATGTATTCCGGTGTGGCCTAGCGTAGCAACACCATTAACGCATTGGTGGTCATCACAACCAGGTTTGTCTCTGTTTCCAGAAAAAGGAGGTAGCATACCGTATTCGGTAGAAGCAGGAACAACTAAATTTGTAGTTTTGTTACAACTTTCAGCAACGCAAAAATATGAAGCAACAAAACTTTTTTTCCTTTAGCCTATCAACATATTTAGTTGGGAAAATGATAGCAGGGTCTGTCTATGATTTAATAAAATATAGTGGACCTATTATCCTTATATACTATTCTTTGGGCTTCGGGTCCCAGATTCTCCTTATAACCCGATCCGTCTCACCCAAGAGGGAAAAAAGGGTTATATCACATACCCGATACTGTAACCCCTTCCTCACACTCTCTTTTGGTCCGAACCGACCTCATTGGCCCGTTTATAACTATAGTTGGTAAAATTCTATGAGAAAGGTTTTAAACATTTTTTAACTTAAAAATTAAAGCGAGCCTGCTACCAGATTTAAGCCTCAGATCTCTGCTATGAAACTGATGTAATCATGAAATGCAGACTTCGTCCTTACCTACAAGCACTCATTTTATTCTAACAACTTACGTTCTTGCAGAAGACATGGGTTCCAGCAAGTGAATGGAACATCAACTAATGCATATAATGAGGTCATGTGAGGATCAGAAGTAAGTTCATGATTACCTGCTTTATATCAGATGCTGAAAAGGATTACATGACAGATGTGACATGACGCTCTATTGCCATATACAACATTTACTTTTTATGACCTGAACTGCTAATATTAGTATATCTTATCAATGACCTTTAATTTTTCTAAGGAACTGAACGCGTCAACCGGAGGCCTGTGCATCTTATGCTAAGAACCGTCATTTACAGATAAGTGATCTTTAGTGGTTTTATGTTGTTCTTCTTATGCTAATAAATTTAGGAAAAAAAATATAGTCAGACTCATGTTATTGCATCAATTATGATAATCTCATTAAACACGAAGGTCTATTTGCTAACTTACCTGATGATATATGCTGAATTAGTCGGTTAACGGTCATTCATTTTAATGTTATTTGTCTTGAAGCATACTAAAATTTGAAAGTTTATTTCATTTAAGGGTCTTCAATTTAAGTGGCGATAATTTTAGTGGTCAATTTTCTAAAAAGATAGGTAAATATTTCTTTTTGGGTAAACAAATATTATGTAACAGACAACAACAGTTTAGAATCTCTGGCGGATTGGTTTTCCAGTTATGCGGTCACTCACTTTCGCATTGATGAATTTTTACCAGCGATCTAGCTTTGCTGATTGAATGGCGTGTCAGACATGCACTCATCCAATCAATTCTCAGCTGTCTGACATCCATTCAATCAACAACGCTTGATTGCAGCTAAACACATAATCTTTCCGGGCGACGTAAGAAGCATATCTTAACAATAGCTCCACGTAAGCTTTATAATTATAAACATTCAGTTTATCTATTTTATTTCTTTCTAAATTTTTTTAACAGTTTTAAGATTCTTAAAAAGTTTGTTTGATAATGAGTTTATTCTTTGTGCTCACCTGCAACCACTCCTTTTGTTCTAACAAATTCCATTCTTGCAGAAAACATGGGTTCCACCAATTGAATAACACATCGGCCAACCCACATACCAAATCACCAATCTATGCACACATAACATCAATGCCAAACCAGAGGATCACAAAATACATCAGACCACAGGTACGTTACGACAATAGTTGCTTACTAACAGCATACCAACAAAAGTACGATAAAATTAACCATGTTTTTTTTACATACTAAAAAAAAACAACTTACATACTGATACCTTTTGAACACAAACTACCCAGACACCTGACCGTTCCCACAAAATCCTTTGGTCACAAGAAAAAAAACTTTTCAGAAGTACTAACACAAGAGATCTCAGTATGGCAACGCCTTTAGCTTTTCAATGACTCCCAAAAGCTCGGATGCTCGAGTTTGTTTTTTCATCACATTAACCAAAATCGCAGCAACCTCTGTCAGATCCTGGGTTTGCAACTTTGATAACTCAGAGATGCTTTGCAAAGTTGAATCAAAGGCCATCAAGTGTTGAAGCTCCCCGAGAACCATGTCCCTCTCCGCCACACGGCTCCTTATCCCTTTAGCCTTCTTTCTTAGCTCAGCCTCATCCAACAACAGCACATCGACCTCTCTCTGAAACTTCACTATCATCATATCCCTTACAAAAGGTGACCCAGCAGCAGCGCCAAGCTCCTCACAAAAAGGCATGCGAGTTTTCATCTTTTTCTTTTTTTTTTCTTTGTTTTTTTTTTGCTGTGGATAAAAATTCCTGTAGCTAGGTGTTTTCTTTTAGGTGAGACTTATAATAGTTCATACCCATTAGTTTTCCTTTCAATCTCATTTTAAAGAGCCTTGGCTTTGATTACACACCTTGGAACACTCCCCAAAACAGTTAATCATCATCATTTATCTGCCACATGCATGAATACAGCCAAACCTTTCACACTCCTTATTACTTTGACCATTCCCCAGGTAAGTAATGATAACTAGCTATTAAATTCCACTAACCAATTTATACTTAACTTTAATTAGTTTTGTGTTACCAAACAATGAAGTAGCCACAAGTGACAACTTTTGTGTTCTCTTTTTTTGCAGCTCCGCAGGAACAATGGATCTGCTTTTGGTTTCTTTGCTTTAAAGAATTCGGGTCACGGCACACCTTGGAAAGACGACTGCTATGTCCTCCAAATACTAGCAATGCCTAGGTTTTCAAAATTTTTTTATCAAAGACTATTAGAGCATCACATGTTCAACTAATAACTGAATGTTATATTTGTATTTCATGTAGCTTTTAATAACACATGTTGTTGCTTTTACTTCATGTTATCAAATATGTTTACCCCACTTTATTATATATTTATATATTGTTGGTTACGCGTGTTTCTCACCTCGCTTACTAAATATGTCAAGAAATGCTTCTTTACGAAAGCACCCCGCAGCAACGCGCGGGTTTTCCAACTCGTAGTTTATAAAATTTACAAAAGGAAGATACTGATTCAAAAGGAGAAGGTGAAAAGTGGAAAAGGTTAAGAGCAACTGAGCAAGTGACATGAGGTGGTGGTTTGGATTGTTCCCCTAGACCCTAGTATTGGCCTCTCCCATCCCATCTACTTTTTGCCTATTTTGGAATTCACTACCTCCTAAAGAGTAATATGCTACGTACATAGAAACATACCATTGTGAAATATTGAGCTATTGAGCACTCAACATGGACAATAGCATTATAGCTACACAAATAATTGCGAGTGTACAAAGTAAATTGCATACGAAAATTGTAACTAGTTCTCGATTGAGATCTCAAACACTCGAACTATATGAGTATTGGCTCAACCAACTTATCGAGCCAATGAAAAATAACTTTTTCAGCTTGGCCAAAGATTTGATAGTTTTCAAATGGACTCATCTTACGAATCAACTAAGTTACGCTTCAGATACATTAAGGTTTTTTTTCCATTCCACAGGTAAGTAATGATAACTAGGTATTAAATTCCACTAACCAATTTATACTTAACTTTAATTAGTTTTGTGTTACCAAACAATGGAGTAGCCACAAGTGACAACTTTTGTGTTCTCTTTTTTTGCAGCTCCGCAGGAACAATGGATCTGCTTTTGGTTTCTTTGCTTTAAGGAATTCGGGTCACGGCACACCTTGGAAAGACGACTGCTATGTCCTCCAAATACTAGCAATGCCTAGGTTTTCAAAATTTTTTATCAAAGACCATTAGAGCATCACATGTTTTAGCTAATAACTGAATGTTATATTTGTATTTCATGTAACTTTTAATAACACATGTTGTTGCTTTTACTTCATGTTATCAAATATGTTTACCCCACTTTATTATATATTTATATATTGTTTGTTACGCGGGTTTCTCACCTCGCTTACTAAATATGTCAAGAAATGCTTCTTTACGAAAGCACCCCGCAGCAACGCGCGGGTTTTCCAACTCGTACTTAAAGCAGGGAAGGACAAATGCTCTAACAATAAAATCTTATGTTAACCAACTAATTAAATTTTGTTCCATTTCTCTAATTGTGATTGTTAGAAGCATGTTAAAAAGAAACGGGTACATTCCACAATCTAGAAAGCTGAGTTATCATTCTATATTACAAAACATTGAAAAGTGTTAAATACATTTACAACTAATAAGACTACATAGCTCAGAAGTCTTTATGTTTTGCTTGTGTTACAAAACATTTGAGGATAGAACCGCATACCTTCACAAAATAGCTGACGTATTCATGGATGAGCTGCTGTGGAAAAAATGGGATTCTCCAAAATTTGAAACAGACTTGCTCTTTGAGCACTCACTTTCATGTATTATCGGCTTTAGCTTCAAAACTGGTGGGATCCATACCAACTGATTTGCATCCAGCATCGATTATAACAAATTTTGGTGAATAAAAATTTATAGAAATGAAGTATTTAAATAGTAAAAGACACAAACTTTACCTCTCAAGGCCTTGTTTGACACCTTCGAGAGTAATCTGGGTGTGAAAAGCATTTGTACTGAACCATATATCGTTGTATTGCTTGCTTGTGGACTGATCATTAATTAAATTTCTCCCACAAAAATCTGCACTTCCAAATTGAACAGTTCCATATTGAGTACCAATAAGCAGTTATATGCAAACAGACCATGTAAAAATTCAAATATAAGCAAATAAGGTGCCGTTATTATAAAGCATCACACACTACACTAAAATTTATCTTTCACATATCTCAACTACCTTACTGCTCTCAGTATCCTTTTTCGCAAAAATGTACGCAGAATATAGCTCCTCAATGTATTTGAAAGTTTATGATAAGTCTGTTCTCTTAGCATTTCAGTTTTATTTGTTGTATGGTTAAAGGCACATCAAAGTGTCAAATATTTATTGGTTATTGTTACTTTAAAATCTCAAATAAATCAGTTTCACCTTCGTACGAATTATGAAATTTGCATATCAAAAAAGCCAAAATATAGGGTGCTAACGTGAACCTGATAGTAGTGTACACCAACTTCTTCTAAAAAGAATCAATCTTCACAGGCTGACTTGGGAAAACTCGACTGTTTTTTCCTTCTGATGCGATTGTATCGTCAAAGATGTTGAGTTATACTTCGTGCATGGTGCCGAATCCACCTGACCTAGATAGGTCCTAGATACACATATGCAAATTGCCTTTAGTAATTAAGTGTCCTAGATACAAAGTGAATATATACATAAGAACCTACTTATATCATTTCACGGACGTAATTTTTAATAACATTTTGTGTCAAAATGCAATTTGCATAGAAATCAAAGTAGTGAGGCAAATACTTCACCTCAAATGGCATATTGGGGCACATTCTTCAGTAATTCGTCTCTCAAAGCTAATTTCTGCATTTTTTTTATTACAGCTAATGTTAGAAGATGACTAAAAACTAAATAAATTTAGATCAAGCGTAAGAGTCACTAACATTTGTATTTTCTTCTTTCTTGACCTTATTCGTAGATGACTGCCTGCACATGAACAAAAAAAAAGTAAACAAACTAAAGCCAAGTACAAACCCCTTATCAAACATAACACTATAAAGCTCCAAGCAATGACGATAATCTGTACTGTGATTCCAATAGTACGATCATCTGTACACTTGGATCCGGATATAATAGTTATTGCGCACATGTGGGTAGAACTATTGTTGTTGAAGGCCTACATAAACAAAAATCTTGGTAGGTCCTTTGCTAGGCACTGAGGCACATGAGCCTGCTATTGGTCAATTTAAGCCCGTTAATAAGGCTAGTGATGTTTAAAAGCCTGCTGTTTCAATAGTTGAGAAAGAAGCTCTTCAGTTGACCGCTAATTTGACTAAATCTGTTGGGTCAGTGGGTGTTTGGAATTGCTTAATAATGAATTTTATCTATTATCACATTTTAAAATATGCATTTTTGAAGTAGCAATTCCAACTATGAATAAACTGTCTTTATATTCACTTTGAAGTAGTAATTATTGCATTTTCTTATATAGGATATGTTAATCTAACTGCATATAGTAGGTTGAAAAGTGAGTAAGTAGTACCTGAAGCAATAGGTGATAACTCAACCATCTTCTTATCACTTGCGGTTGCAAAAATCATCATCGCGACTTGAAATAATTTGATACACATCACGCACTCAAACCCGCAGGTCTGTAACAACCATAATTTTGGAAATTCAATCCGTTTTAAGGACATATCAACCGCTGCAGGAAGCTCACCAAGCATGTGCCGCCACGGCCGTTACCTTTTCTTATAATAGATTAAAGACATTCAATCGTCTCACGCCTATCTAAGGGCCCGTTTGTTTTGCAAAACCGAGTATCATTCACAATAAGCGCTTCTTGTTCCACATTTTCTTCTTACGCCTTTGTTGTTCAACTTGGTGCTCAATGATATCGATTGCGTCCTGCAAAAACAAAGTCAATCTTTTAGGATATAATAATGGGAATTTGCATGCACCAAAGCAGTATAATTTGTATCCATTTCTATCATCTGATGCTGGTGCAAGTAGAAGGTTTTTTAAAGTCTCTGTTATAAGAAAGAAATGCATAACTTTATGAGGTCTGTGATGCAGGCCATCTTCTTAAGCCGATTAAGCCATGAAAGTTATTAGTTGATAGTTGACTTTAATTTTCGATAGGCTCATCACTTTTATGCTATTATTCCCTTTGTAGTAATAAATAAATCCTAAAAACTTATGACATAAAGTACAATTCAGTATTTTGCATTAGTCACTGAGATACGAAATCTTACACCATCTCTTGCTGAGCCATGGAGATAGACTGATGCAAACAATGGGGCCAAAATTATCTGCAACTTATGCTTTATCCGGGAATTAAAAGATGAAGCGCCTTGGAGAGCGTCGGGTGGTGATAAATCTATTAGTGAATCCATGAACTTGCAAAAGCTCTCTAGCTCGTCATACCTACAAATAAAATAAATAAATAAATAAATAAAATAAAAAAAAAAATAAATAAATAAATAAATGCTCCTCAAAATCGAACACAAATACTAAAAAAACAAACCTCCAAGAGAACATATACCAACCCTTGTTTGGTTGTAGCAACAATAGCCACTGCAACAACTCAACACCACACTCTCCATTGAAGATCGTAAGAACATGATCACCTTCCTTCATATCATCTACACCTTTTCCAATCAACTGAGTTAAAATTGGGTAAGATATAGTTGCTCTATTACTAATTACTAAAGTACCAAAGTGCAACAAAAAAATAGAAGACCGTTATTTGCGCTATTACTAATAACAATCTTTTTAGCGTCTAAAATTATATAAATACACGATTCAAACATAATAAGTTAATCACCATACCTCGTCCAGTAGGCGTTCACTATGCAGGACATTACCATTGCTGGTTTTGTGGTTTTTTTCACCACCTTAGAGATGAAATGCCATTTTACAATGGGAACCCGAACACCAATAACAATAGCTGAACTAATGAGTCACTCATTTCTGTCTGCAATTTCGAACAAATAGGATAAATAATCAAAAAAAGAAGTCAAGAACTCCAAATAACATCAAGAACATAAATTGAAATTGAAAGCATGAATACATCGACATTGACACCTCAACCTGCTTTTTTTGTATTTCCAACATTGACCCTCAACTTGTGATTCCAGTAGGGTCACAAAGTCTCCCAGGAATTTCTTCATCTTGCAGCACTTCTTTTACGATTCAGAGTCAACTCGAGGCTCAAATCACCAACCACAAACTAACACAACCCGTTGAATACCGTCCCAATCAGAAACCCCAAATTAACAAAACCCTAATTTGAAATAAAGATTAAAATAAAACAAATATGTAAATTAAATCATAAATTAACCAAAAATAAATCATAGTGAACCAAAAAGAGTAAAAAAAAACTTACCTATGACCTTTTGATGATTTAAACTATCAGCACATGAATTTGTAGTGGTTAATGAATCTGGGTATTTTTTTGATTTTGATCGTCAATAAAGAATGTGTTTTTGTGTGTGGGAAAATGACGGGAAGATTCTAGCAAATGCTAGATATGAGAATATGAGATACTATGTAGCAAGCACTGTAGAAAACGGAATGTGTTTAGTGGTGATTAACCATGAACAGTGGTTAAAACAGTAGCTTCCTATATTATGTACCACAACTTTTTTGTCATTAGTAGAGTATTTTCTCATGAACAGTGCTTAAAACAGTAAATTCTCACATTTTGGACCACATATTTTGTAATTAGCACTCTGTAATCACGTTTTTAATGACCCGAGATTTGCAACCCACATTCCTGGGTTTTATATATACGAGGTGGTTAGCCCGCGCGTTGCCGCGGGGTGTTGGGTGAAAAAAGGGATTTCCGTAGCTAAAGAAGAAGAGTTGTCGTAAAGTGTGGTGTGTGGCAAAATTATTGTGTTGGTTTGTTTTCGGTAACTGTATGTATGATTAAAAAGGAAATTTGAGTATCACATGATATTTTACCAATTGGATGAAACTTTGGATGCTATTGTGTGTCACTGCTAGAGAATTGGGATAAAAGCATATGAGACATTATATATGAGATCAGAAGGGGATAAAGAGAAGACAGAAAAGAAAATAAAAGATGCTACAATGAAACTCATACCAAACAATATTAAGTATCTGTAACTTAAACAATTGGATAAACATTGGATGTTATTGCTAGTAATCTTCATTATTTATGTAAAAGCGTTATAACAATCACATATCCACATTATTAAACCATACTAAATTACTAATCACAATGACGATACAAAAACTGCTACATTTGTATACAGTCAAAAGAGAACCAGAACCCCTGTTTGTCTTTTGTGTATGCTAACATTCAAGTCATTGGAGGTAAAGGTGTACTGATAGCATCTATCACCTAAAGTGTAAGAACAGGGGATGACGTTGGTGGCAAAGAACTGCAGGTTTGACTTGATCCTGGTAATCTCCCGGTTTAATCAGCGTGAATACAAACTGCACTGTCCTATTTGGATCGACAGATGATTTACCTGCACATAAACAAAAAATATCAGCTGCAATGTACCTGCATTTAGTTACCAATACAGGATAATGCATATAAATTGCACATTAGCTAGCATTCCAATATAAGGGGCTGTTTGGACAGGATCTGGCTAAAAGGGACTGTTTAGAAGACGCTTTTTGAGGACTGGTTAAGATCGTAAACTAAACTTCTAAAAAACTACAACTAAGTTAAAAAAAACTGATTACTGGATTGTATTTCATGCTCTATTCGATGGTCACAAAAGTTGAGCATGTTAAGGGTGCGAAATTGGTAGGGTTGGCTTACCTAAGCCTAGACACAATGGCAAAAATAGATTCTATAATTATCATTTTTTTGGAGATACGTGAGCCCATCTTAGTGCACCTCAACTGGTATGTGCTATCGATACTATATTAAACCAAAAGCAAATGAAGCGGTCAAATGCTATCAAAGGTATGCAAAAAGTTATATGGGAATTGGTTTGCACACTTTGTCTTTTGATTGGGACACTCCAAGTACCGCATTAAACAGTTGTACCATATTTATATCCTGCTTTAATAACTTGTACTGTGAATGTGCAAATAAAAAAGATGAGTGTGCAAATCATCTCCCTTTTAATATGGCTGGAGCTTTATTAGGCAGATCTATTTCTTTATTTATAGGCAACAACATTATTTTTAGCTCTAAATCCAAATACCCCTATTTGTCATATCTAAAAACCAACGCTGAAAATACATTGTATAAGGATATGTTTTTCTGCTTTTGTGTTTATTTAAGCAGAGTAGCAGTTTTAAGTACTCTGTAAGTACCCTGCACATTTCTGAATAGGCGTTTACTTATATCTATAAACTGCATGACACACTATAAACTCGTATAATTGCAGTTCCAGGTTGTAAAACTTACCAGTCAGTCGGGGAAGAAATAGTAATAGCTGCAAATCATCGATGCCTTGTCAGTCATCAGTAGACATGTTTCTGCAAAACTCTAAAGCTCTTCTTTTCTTTGTCCCACACACTTAATCCCCGTATCATGTTCCAAGTTTTTTTGCTATCTAGCTGCAACTACAAAAAGTATTTCATTTGTATGTCGAATTTCATAACTTTCTCTATGAAATATTGTTATCTCTAGTAATAATTAATAGAAGTAGAAATATGGGTGTGAGTAACGTTTCATCTAAAACTTACATATATCTATCTCCCTTGAATGTGGCGATGCTGGTTTTGATCCTCTCAACAGGGTCAAATGGAACTGTGGTGTTGACTGTTGCAACTTATTGCGACGATGAGTTACATGTGAACCTAGCAGAAAACGAACTAATGTTAGGTGTAACTGCTGCAACTGGTCACTGCTGCTCACACAGGGATACAAATAAAGATTCTAATTTTGTTGGCATGGTTACCTATTTGATGAATTGACCATCATATTGACTATGTTGGCCTTTTGACATGATCAAAAAATTTTGCTAAGGTGTCAAAAAAATTTATAAGACAGAAATCAAACGTAATTTTTTTAGCAATAATAAAATGTAAAATTAAGTTACCTTTCTATACCAATAACAACAACAATTTTTATGTAAGGTATTTTTGTAAGACAAAAAAAAAATAATAATAAAATAAAAAATAAAAAATAAAAAATAAAAAACCAAGTAACATGAAAGAAAGTGTCGGTTGCCTGGTTCCTCTAGTGGATGTAACAGTCCACTTGCGATACACTTGCACACGTACGGAATTTGCAATGTCTGATGGTTTCATATCTGCCACTCCTACGGTTTCTAGTTGTGTAACAGAATGCAGCATTATCCGACATTATTCTGCAAATCAATGAACATATCATATCTGTTAACATGCATAGATAGATGAATTCGACAAACGGACAACTTGTGCAAAAAAAAGGTAAAATAACGCGGTTTATATAATCAATTCATGCATGCTATTTCCCTGTACCGGGAGCTAGCCTAGTGCACATTTACCTGGACGTGAGAAACATATTGCTACGACATGGTCTTAGATGAGAGTATGACTAAAATAGTCTAGAAATTGCAGCCGACGCTTGGGTGTGAACATGCTATCTGTAGTGCCTGTCACGGGTGGTAATTTGCATATTGCCGAGAATCTCAACAATCTGTAAAAACAAAGTACACAAATACAGAATTCGAAAAGGTTATAATCTGTATCCATGTCATATATTAAACTATCGCCGATAAGACATGTTCAAGTGGCTAAATTACAAACCTATGACTATTTATAAGAAAAAATAACGCAAGACAATGCTGTAACATAATCTGTTATAAAGAAAAGTAGTAAAAGCAATTCCAAGTTCACACTTTTTTTCT
>LBNU01014230.1:39318-53088 GCA_014162995.1 Artemisia annua | reverse complement strand
AGAGAGATAGAGGTACGCGTGTTTTATTTGAAATTTCTGGTTTCCCAAGTTATCTTTTCATAATTTAATATCATGAACATTTTCAAGTGAACATCCTGATAGCGACATGCAGCAAGAATTCCAAGATGGTTTGGAGAAGAAGGTAAAATTATTAATCATATGTTTCTTTCCTCGTATAAGAACGACTATATTACTCATCTCTATCTATTCTTCTTTGTTCTAGATCGGTAATCTTTACATAGCCAATGACCAGATGTACTCCGACTTATTCGCTTTGGCTGTGGACATTATCGACGCCCCAACCTCAATCAATCTTGCGTAGTCATGGTGTGAAAGTTTTGTGGTACACAGCCGCGATGTAAGCGTACAACTCAAAACAGACGCGAATTTGTTCACCTGGCGAAAAGGCCAGGGAAAATGTATTATGTTCAGCTAGATGATATATCTTGGATTTTCGTATCCCAGTTTAAAGTTGTTTGTTTCGGAGTTTAAGTGGGTTCGACCTAGCCAAAAAATCAGGTCGAACGTTATAACACTAGAAAACAACATGACCAAAATTTGGCACTGTAGGCACAGCGTATTGAAGATCAACCTTACATTCTCGCATCCAAGCGAAACAAGTCTTCCTTACCTTGAAGATTCTGCCAGACGACCACCCATTGGCCAAAGGTCGCCAAAGAAGTGAATCACAACACACATGGGATGTGTCGTGGTAGAAGACGATGATGATGTGAACATGAAAACTCATTAATCTCCAACTATCTGCTAATTTGAATGCTCAGAATTGTCCCCCTTGAATGTCGATTGGTAATCAACGTTAGTTGGCACCACACCAATCTTACTGTTTGAATGGGACGAATGATTTTATTGATGATGAAGACGACGATCTCTTATGATTTAGCAGGATTCTGATTCCGAACATTTCTGATGATGAAGATCTGAAGTTGCGACTGATTTGTTTATGATTGTGATGTTGATGTAGCAGATTGGATCTTAAAATTTTTGTAAAAACGACACTTATTTGAATGAAAATTGTTAGGATTCTTTAATTGTTATGGGATTCTTTAAATGTGTATAATTTATTTTCGAATGCGTGTGTAATTGGAATGTGTCATGCTTATGTTTAATTTGTTCATGTATTCTATACGTATTAATTGTACTTTACAGATGGCAGCAGTCGCCCGTGGTCATGGTGGTGACGGTGCCGGTGACCCACTCCCCCTTTTCGTTTGACGGACGCGCCCACTGCATGTAAGAACTTAAAATTGAATGATTTGAATTTTTTCTTGTTATTTTTATAATGTTTTACTCAATTCAATGTGTAGGATCGACGGACCTCGACGAAAGAGTGGTCGAGACGTGGTGGAGGCAGGGTGGAGGTCGGATGGCGGCGGGCACAAGTACCCGTCACGGGAAAACAAGTGAACGTGCCCTCAGGAAGGCCGTGACGTGAACGTTGGACCTCAGCAAGATAGAGTTCGGTGAATGTAAGCGGACATATCGTCATGGGTGGTCCCAACCGTGCATGGTTCAGCCAATTATGTCGGCTGAGCTGGTTAGGTCACTGCCACTCCACCATCCCTCATTGGCACAGCTTCGATGCAGCGGCTTAAGGCTGCCTTTATGGCCCGACTCGGGGTCAGTTTTTATTTTCCTTTTAATGATATATCGATATATTTAATTATTTGAATGATACATTTATTAAATTTGCTTAATTGTGATATTTATTTAAATTGTTATTTATTTATATCTTTATGTTAATATTAACATATATCTTGATTGCAGGAATTCTTCGACTTGATCCCACATGCGCAAGCCGCAGGGAAAAACCATTCAAGAAGGCATCGACATTATATGCCAAGGTCTACTCCGGACATACAAGCGGCACAATGGAAGAAGCAGTAACTTACGCTTCAGGGTGGCCTCCGGCTGTGGAAGGAACGATACAAAAGAAACCACTCCTCCTAATGTCGAGGCCCTCCGTGTGGGAGGAGCATTATACGGCTTTTACAGATAAGGGGAGAAAAACCTGGCCCGAGCTGACGGAACAAGGAAAGAACCGCAAAGGAAGAATTAAAGTGTTAAAGCCGCCCACGCGTTTCCAAGTCATTAGCTTGCCATCCGTCCGATAATTTAAAGAAAACTACCATTTTAATTTTTATGAAAGCTATTTAAATTTTAATAAGTTATCTAATTTTAAATTATTATATTAATTAACATATTTAATTATATAAACAATTATTATTTTATAAAAAGTATTTAAGTTTAATTTAAATATAATGTTAGCGTTTGATTGTTGTCATTTTAAAATTTGTTTCATCTTATATGCATGTGTGATATACAGTTTCAGAAACAACCCGGAGAGCAGATACCCGTCTCTCATAACAGGAGCTATTACGATAACCCCTTGCGAACAAGCATGGGGAACTGGATGCAGGAGGCAGGCTCTGGGTTTATATGTAAAGGTAATCGTTTTTTTTTTTCTTAATTTTTCTTTAATTTTTCTTTATGATTCATTGAAACATAATATTGAATAATTAACCCGACTTAAAAATATAATTCTTCTTCAATTTTTCTTTAAATAAATAGGATTGGAGATGGTACCGGTCGGGATTAGGAGCTGAATACGCCTGAGAGGGTGGCGTACACGGATGAGGCAGATTCTTAGCCAGGTTCTCAAGGGCAAGCAGCGTGGGCCACATAGCAGGAGTTGGTAGGGGTCGTTCCCGGGCTGAACACGGACAGAGTTTACGGATCCTCCAGCTCCAGCTCCAGGCTCCAGCTCAGCTCCAGGTATTTAACTTGGTACATGTATTTGCTATACGTATTTACTTGTACTTCTATACGTTGATTTAAATTATAATTACTCGAACATATGACTCAATTAACTTATTGCAATATGTTTTTAAATTTTGATTATTTTGTTTTTCAGAAATCGACGGACCTCAAGGCTGAGCTTGCCACGCCAAGAAGCAGATTGAAGTCGACAAAAAAGAACGGAAGGCGACTGCGAAGCAGCTGACTTGACTGCAAGGTTTTGATGTCGGCCAACCACTATGGCACGAGTATCTCATCAGGCGGATCTGTGGCACCGTGAACGGCAGTGGTCTGGTGCTGGAGGGAGTGGCCATGGCGATGGGGATGATGATGTGATACGCGATCGGGGATGGTTCTTGATGATGATGGGATGGTGATCATGATTGATATGGGAGGAGTAGAGGTATTTTGGGATACTTGTTCGTTATATGTTCTGAAACTGTTTTGGGGGGGGGGACTCTATGTTAGCATCCTGTCAGTTCTAGGCCTTTTGGCGACTTGAACGTCGCGGATATGGAATCATTGTTGATATGGTAAGTAGGGTTTATGATATTACCACCCCCGTTTTGTAGATCTTGATATGTTTAATACTTTTGAGGTTTTGGGCTTCCCGGCTTCAATTTGCAGGGTTTAGCCGATGTCGAGATATATTTATATGTGTATTTGTTAGAGTTGAAAATGCGTGGATAATTTGCAAGTGTTGTTATTGGTTTTAGTGACAGGTTTTGGTAGATTTTTTCCGGAAAAAATCTGGAAAATTGCTTGGCTGGGCAAGTGTCCCTGGCTGATAATTTATAAATGATACTCCCGTGCGGGGACATGTCGACGGGAAGAAGAAAGCCATATTTCAAATTAAAATGGTCGGTCGACTATGTCGACGGGAATGTAAAATAACGTTTTTATGTATTAAATATTATCCGCGCGACTATGCGACGGTACAGGTGCATTAATTTATATTTATATTGGTATTTATACCGTAAAAATGGTGCACGACATATAAACCCCCCCAATATAATAATAAATTAAAATAAACTAGCGTCGACCATGTCGACGGGCATAATTACAAAATATTAATCTAGATAGATTTTAATTATTTTTTAATTAACGTTATTGTCCCGTCGACATTGTCGACGGGATAATAACTCCCCCCGTAAAAATTTGTTGACCGAAAAAAGTGTGGGTCCCACGTAAGTCGACGGGGTTTGTCGACGGGATAGTCGTTCCCGACGAGGCACAGCCGACAAGAGGTAGCCGTCGTCATGTCGACGGGATAATATACGCCCGTCGACATGACGACGGGATGGCCCCGAAAATGTCGACGGGAGTGGCGTCGAATGTAGTAGTGAGGGACCTACACATCACCAATTTTCTTAGTAAGTTATGAAGGAAGCCAGAAATTTAGGATGCACTCAAGGACTCTAGTTAAGAAGAATTTATGTGCAATGCCATGCCCATCTTAGTCTTGATGATGAAAGTGCATTTAACTTATGTGTCTAGGAGAAGACTATATTCTACCTCGGGTTTAACCTGGGGTAGGAGTAGTATCTGTCTACATTCTATCTCTTATACTTGCCGCGGCAAAATTAGGTATGTTATTGTTGTCTAGGAGAAGACTATAATCGTTACTTTGAACACATAATTTCTAGAGTTCAACTAATTATGAGGCTACATGTTTGATCGATATTTATTGTCCCATTTGAATGTCTATGCCACAATCTTAATGCGTTCATTTCTTGAACGCTAGTCATCTTTTAAACAAGTTTACTTGCACAACGAGAATCATCAATTACTAGCACACTTATGTTTTTCTCATCGCCCATGTGAATTTTAACGTACAGTCTCAGTTCCCACACTAATTATAAACTCAAGAAGAATCTCATATCAAGGAAATGAATCAACAAAGATATTCAAGATTATGATTTCAAAAAATTTCATTATTATCTTGAATTGATCAAAATATATAGCATAGATTGTTAAACAAAAATACTTATCACAAATCAAAAATACTTAGTCTTATACAAATTAAGTACATACAAGCCAAGAATCCAAGGGCTCTTAAATTCAAAGTGATCGTCGTATGCAAACGACTTATGAAGCCTGCAGTCTCTTTGAAGAATAATTACAAATTGCAGAAACACACACATAATACAAACACTCAAAAAACAGATGTTACAAGTTGCGTTCTAAGGAGACTCACCCTATTAGTTCCATCGGGAGACTTAGGGTGATGCATTTTTTCTTCTACAGCATCCAACCAGGAAATAATCCATTAGGGTTGTTGGCGTTATCGCCTGCAACATTCATCTCATCTGAACCGATAGGGTTGTATCTCAATCCATTGTAGCTGAAAAAGGAATATGAAAATAAGTCAAGTTAAGTAAACACTAGTGTGATATTATTCATTTCTCCTTTAGGTTTTTTAAGGTGAAATCCAGAAAAACACCTGTTGTGCATGGTGGAGTTCAATCCTAGAGGCTGGAAGAACTCATCCGAGTGGGTAGGAAGAGGATTATAGGGGATTGTTTGTGCCCCGCCATCCCACATCTGTCTTGGAAATTCCTGAGCACTTTCCTCCAACTGAAGACAAGATTTCTTTTATAAGCTTAATTGTATTTCAATCAACCAAACAAACAAACTATAAAATATTATAAATGTTTAAAAGAATATGTATGCTTGTGATAAACCTTTTTTTTAGACAATTCACTATTAAAGTAATTAACCCTTATAAAATTTGTTGACATGTTGAAACAAAAACTTATAACTACTTGAAGTTATGACAAAACATACTACTTTTGAGACACAACATGAGCATTAAATATTAATGACCAATTGACAGTAATAACCAAGAATTTTATTGTTGATCACTATATGCTGTCGTTTTGGACTAGAACTATCAAAGTTAGATAGACATAGTTAGGAACAAGTGAGATTCCCAATAAAGGTTAATGTCGTATCAAGAAATTAAAGTATAGACCATAATGGAGCAACCAAGATACTAACTGTAGTTCGGGCGTGATGAATGGAGATATTAATACCTTCTTCCTTAAAGCTTTGTTTGTTTCAGCAAGAACTTGCTCCTGGATATAGTTCATATATATATATATGAGTAACAACATAGTAACAAAATATATAATAGACTGGAAATGTACAGGATTGCAGTATTTTTTAACATCCCCTGAAGGCACATATACATACATTTCGTTGAAGCTCTGCAAGTTGATCCAACATGGATTGAGTCTGAAAATTTGAGATCAAAACAATGATGAAAAATTATTGAATTCATATGATCTCCACCATTAATTTTCATGAAAACGTTATATTGTTCCACATAAGAAACCAGTTATTAGTTAAATGTGATGTAAGCAACATAAAAACCTGGAACAGAAACAAGAAAGAAAGAAAGAAAGAAGAAACGAATGGTTTTATAAGTATATTTGGCTCATTTCTTTTTACCTTTGTCGATCTGATTTTCCTTAAAGACATTTCAAGCTGGTGCTCTAGTTGCTCCAGCTCCTTAGTGTTTAGTGGAGCCAAATCTTCTCCAAGAAGGTTTCTGTGTTAATTGATTTAGTTAGGGTAATATATATGCATAACTTAAACAACAATATATCAACCGTGGGTTTCAAAAATCAATCTATCATGGAATAAAAAAATCTCAAAAATCGACCTCTATGTTTGTCTTCATTCTAGAATTGATGTTATACCTTTGTGACCGTTGAAGAACCTCCACTCTTGCCTTTAGCCTCAGATACTCGTGGTAGTTATACTGCTCGGAAATTTTACCAATACAACATTAAGTATAAGAGTAGAAAATAACAGAAGTGCTAATCACATACTATATCAAATTAAGCAGTAGTGTGTCATATGTTACTATCTCAATGGTTCAATTTGGTGCAAAATGTGCATATTTGAATCTAATTAAATGGCTCTAGCAGACCAAAAAATCACAATCGTGTTAGCTATAATGAAAATTTTGTTCACACCGATGTAAAAGTATTGAATGAACATATATAGTCTAAAACTGCAGCATACTTCTAGCATACAACAAATTTGGGTTGATCATGAACAAACCTGGCTCTCATTTTCTGGTTGGCTGCCTTTCAATGATCCATAACTGCAGCTGTGGTACTTCTCAAGTGTTTTCACCATGCTAAAAATAAAAGGCACAAAAAAACATGTTAGTTACTAGACAATGTATGTTAATGTTTACAAACAGCGAAAACCGAGTATAAATACTCCGTATATTCTCTTCTAAATTAAGCTGAAGTCTATGACACCAATTATAGGGTCTTGCACTTAGTTGACCAAATTTATTGACTCATATGTCGTCATCTTTAGATAAAATGATGGAAGACAAACAACCACAACAACATCATCATCAGCAATAACAAAAATAACAACAATACACAGTCCCACCAGAGCATCGCCTGGTAGTTTCAAAATGTGTTTAAGGCATAAATTTTTAGATTTACTCAAGTGTTCATGTGGTATCGGCTTATATTCAGTTGTTGTCTTTCTTATAAGGCGGTGTATGTGTTCGTTTTCTTGGTGTAGTATCGCAGGGAGATTTCTGATCCGTGTTTTCTTGAAGTATTGTAATCTTTAACATTTCACTAGTTTAGTCAATGAAAACTCTGTCTTTGTTGTTTAAAAAATCATAGCAAGAACAGCATGCTACATCATCAAAATGTTTGAAAACATAAACAACTTATATTCACAATCAGTGTCATGTCTAAAAACAGATGTTAATAAAATAAGTTAGAATAGTACAAGGAACAAAGGAAAATCCAAGAATCATTAACACACCTAAAAACATCTCAGATAAACACACAACATGAATGACACAAAGGATAAAGACATAATCCTTCATTTTATAGCATGACTTGCTTTGAAAACCGTTGAAATACCTCAGGATCCGAGATCTGATAAAACCAATAACATATCTAATAGACCTACAAATGTTCTAGTAATACAAGAACTAGAAGAAAAATTATACTTTAATTCTTGGTATGGTGAGGTTCCCAACAATTTATCACCTGAAGTTCTCGAGCTTGATAGTTAAGCATACAATATTATTTAGGTTTTCAAACTCAAAACTTAACTGCAAGTAAAATTTATATTAAAAAATCAGCGAGAAGCTAGAGATTACAAAACTACAAGACTCGATCTTTTAACCCATCGGAAGCGTGTTTGATACCGTTTGAGTCTTGGATCTAACTTTAAGACTCATAATTAGTAAATGCAAGAAGAAGAAACAAAAACAATAACGAAGATCTTGAAACTTATCCAACTCCACTTGTATATTTTAGTTGTGGTATATTAGTTTAACTAAACGAATCAAGACAAATCTCTTGTAAAATTAGCCAATAAAATTAAAAAAAAAAAAAAAAAAAAAAATTACTTAACAAATATTTAACATCACTGAATGAGCTAAGAAGGTAAGATGAAGATTAAACACTTCTTTTCCCAAGCAATAATTTTAGGAAATTAATTACAAATGAGAAAAATAAAGATTATATTACTTTATAACAAAAATACAATAGATCCATAAAACTGAGATAGAGAAATTCATACTTTTTTGTATGTTTATAACAAAAATAATATCAGATCAAAATAATGAAACAATTTTCTTAAGTAGCTAGGGTTCTGGATTGCAAAAAATTGATGAAACAGTTGTAGGGTTTCAAATGATTTGAATTTATTATAAGCAAATCTGAACAATAAGCCTTTAATAATGCTAACAAATTCTTTTTTAGTTCAAAAAGACAGTATATAACCTGAATTATTTCTAGGTATAATCAAGCCCTAAAGAACCCAAAAATAAATAGTTAAATTATTTTTTCAAGAACCACTAGAAGATTTAAAACAGTCTCCGAAAATTTAGGATTATGAAATGAAATCAATAATATATCATAAACTTACAGATCTTTCTATAAGATCACAAGAAAATCAGATATTTTTATTTTATTTTATTTTTTTATTTTCAAGAACCACTAGATAACTTGTGTTTTATGAAGATAAAAAATACTACAAAGATCAAGAAACAAAATTAAATCTTTTCTGAAAATTTTAGTTTCTGTATATTTTACAGCCTTTGAAAGATAAAGATATGTATAAAGATCAAGAAAATGTGAACATACTTTTCAGGATTTAAAACCAAAAAAGATACAGATCGTATGTAAATCTACGATAGATCGAAAGATCTCTTGTAGTTCTTTATGTTTAACAGTGTGGAAAATTTGAAAAATAAAACACACACACACGAAGTATACCTAGAGCTGCTACAGAATTCATAAAGCTTGCCACGATTCGAGAAGATGATAAGCGCGACTTCAGCATCGCAAAGAACCGAGAGTTCGTAAGCTTTTTTAAGAAGACCATTTCTTCTCTTAGCAAAGGTAACTTGCCTGTTAATTTTGTTTTCTATTCTTTTAAGTTCAACTCTCCCTCTACCCATGATTAATATTTATAACAATTTGTTATTTATATGTGTTTAAAATTTGTTTTTGCTTTCTGCAAATACTTCTACTCTTGGTTAAGAGAAGATCCACTTTTAGAAATGCTTTAAATTCATGAAACTTGTGTTTTGTATAAGAATAAAATAGGAGATGAGAGAGAGAGAATGAGTTCTCAAAAGAGAAATGTGTGAAGAAAATGGAAACCCTGGGGTGATCTATCTTTGGGCAACCACCCTCTACCATTGGTCATTTCTATACATCACTGCCACTTTAAAACATTAATAAATACTCTACTCTACTATCTTTATTTACTTTGTATTTTTGTACAATACAAACTTGACAAAAATGATATATGATATGATATTTGTATACTTTTTTTGAGGTATGTGTTTCACTAGTTACATTATACCCGCCCGGAGTAAGGAAAACAAAGATGAAACCACAAGATACGAAAGTAAACAAACAATGACAAATTTAGGATATACTTAGAAACATTTAAACCGTAAAGAATAGAAAGTGAATAACACAAACGGTATTCTTTTTAACATTTAATTCTTTATTGAATGGATAAGCAGATACGATTATTCTTATTCAAATTATTCTGGGAGGCCAATTCCCTGAATCAGATTTACATGGCATAATTAGGGTATTAACGTGAACATTTTCGAACCCTATCCCTCATTCATGGTCATCCTTAAGATGTTTACCTAGTGAGTTTTGAAACAACAATCTAATGTGATGAGACATGAGTAACCACTACTAAGTCACCTTGGTGGCTAATTATAACGTTGAATACTTTATTGTTTTAACCAAATAACCACAAGGTGTATTGCTAAAATTAATAAACTAAAATACACCTGGTTGCATGATGAATGCTCTCTCCTATACTTAAAACTAAAAACCCAAGTTAGAGTTTGAGTTGAACACAAAAGCTCGCTACTGAAATCCAAGGTAGTCACTTGAGATCTTTTGACATTTCAAGCATTCGATGATGAAGTACATCTTTCAATAAATTCTTTTAAAATAGACTACACTCAAAAATCTACTTTCATTAATAATTTATATACTTCGCTTCATGTATATGTTCACGAGTTACACTACCGGGTGTAAAGAAAACAAAGATGAAACCAAAACATATATACCAAAGTAAACATATAAAAATGAACCAATAAGTTTAGGTGTTCTTATTCCTCGAATTTGTATAGAACGGTTTAAGATATAATTTCAACACCAGTTTAAAACAAACAATGACAACTATTTAGGATACATATACTTATTAAGATATAAGCGGTAAAGAATAAAACGTGAATAACATGATTGATATTTTTCAACATTTAATTCTATTAAGCGGGTAAGCGGATGAGATTATTCTTGTTCAAGTTACTCAGGGAGGGCAATTCTCTTACTCAGATATAAGCGGTATAATGGGGGTATTAATGTGAATATTTTCGAATAATATCCTATTCATGGTCATCGAAAAGATGTTTACCTAATGAGGTTAAAAACAAAAACCTATTGTGATGACATCAGGATCTAACCACTATGTTAACATTTAATTTTTTATTGATTTAATCAAGTAATTACAAGGTGTATTGCGGAAACTAGTAAACTAAAATATACCTAGTTGCAGGGTGATTTTATTCTCTCAAATACTTAAATTGAAAACCCAAATTAGGGTTTATGTTGACCAGAAAAGCTTATTGCTGAAATCTGTTTGCAACGATAGTGTTCAAAAAAGAGTAAATGAACTTCAATAAATTCGAGCAATGAGAGCCGGTAGTGGAAGATGTGTCCTTTACGCTCGACAAACATTCTTTTATATCAGTATAAATCTATGTTAGTCACATGTGATCATTTTTTATGGAAAACTTGGTATAATTCTAATTTGATTTAACAATTAAATAGTTATTAATTAGGGCAAAATCTTTATTAATGCAGCATACTTGCCACAAATGTGACTTTCGTGTACTGAACAAATAACTTTTCTTATATGAGTACTAAACTTTCATTTTTTTAGTCTTTTTGATGTACTTTTTTGACGTTTTGCCCCTCAGATTTTTAAAAATCCAAGGGCAAAAATGTCAAAAAGTACATCAAAAAGACCAAAAAATGAAAGTTTAGTACCCATATAAGAAAAGTTTTTTATTCGCTACACGGAAGTCACAAACGTGACAAGTTCAGTACATTAATAAATATTTTGCCCTATTAATTAGAATACAGCGGAAGCAAATTAACATTATCAAAGCATTTTATGTATCCAGTGATCCAGTTACACATATATGACTAATCTAAATAAAAACAACATCATAACAATTACATGTCTACCTTGTGATTTGGAGAGGAGAACAATCACAAAACAAAGATAAAAAAAGGACCTTAATTATGGATAGTCCACAATAACACTCAAGCGAGACCTACAGGATGCTAGTACTTGATTAATCGAACTCCACAGTAATTATATATAAGTCACTCACATTGATGAATTGAACTCCACTAGGATCTTATTTAAACGTCGTCTAAACGTCACGATATATTCATGTCATCTTAAAATAACTAAAGTTACTCACATTTATGAATTTAGGTCATTTTATAATTTTACCACTTTTAAGTTTACCCCCGGTAAACCGGTTTACACGTTTCAGGCCTTACGTATTTACACAACACTTTAAATAAAACATTACACAATATATACATCATACAACTTTTGACCCAAATAAAATCAACCCCCACCCCTCCGATAGGGGCGCCGGCCTTGGGCACCACAAACACCAAAGCTACAAGATTGGTTCACCTCATTTTCCCGAATTTACCTACACTATAATACTACACGATATGGTATAACTGCTTTTTAGTATGTAGGATTACATTTAGGTTTATTTGACCTTAAAAATATAAGACTAGATCTCACAATTCAATTCTACACAACTCTCTATCAAGAAAACACGTACCACGTTTCTTATCCCTCTAATAATCTCAACCCGTACCACATTTCTTATCTCTCTAATATGTTGGTGGTTATTAGCCCAGAACAGGGCAAGATAATCAAAGCCTAGCTACGTACCAATTTAATGGTTACCGGATATCACTTGGAATCGTGTTATCACTTTTCAAAGTAAACTATTCTACCGTAATGCCTGGGTATCACGAATATCTACTTGGGATAAGACCAAATGTTTGTTATTGAATTAGGCACAAATCAATAACCCTTGCGTATTTTAGTGTTTTTGTTTTCTGTCTCTATCTTTCATGCATTATATGATTTCCTATTTATAGGAAGATACTCATGGCTAGTCAAATGGAATTATGAGAATTAATCGGCCCATTAATCTCCACATAATTGCCCCCATTATAGCCAAAGATAGTGGTTACATGACCAATTAAACGTGGTCATAAGTATTGGTATAACTGTCATTTGAATAGGTCAAATCAGTTACATAGCAGTACTTTGACTAGCACAGCAGTACTCTAGCTACCATAACAGTACTTAGACAAGTACAGCAGTACTTTGACAAGGTACTGCTGTATATCATCTCTACTAACCACTATTGAGTCAGGGGATTCAGTGGCCAAATGGTTGTACACTCTGTACCTCCAAACCCATTACAAGGTGTGAATTGATCCCTCAAGTGCACTAAATTTTCCAACAATCCTCCCCAAATTTAGTTCACTTCCTTAGCATGAAAAGTTAAACATTAGACAAAACATATGCATAAACGAAAATATCCTGAGGATTGAATTTCCATCTTAGTACATTACACGTTCAAATATTCGAGAATCAGGGTGTTCTAAGAATTGAACCCTTCAACCCATTTGAATACCTGAAGATAAAATACACATACATTTTCAAACACTAAAACACTCCTGACACTATACAAGCCATGTGTCCATATCCAATTCATAAATTTTGTAAAAGTTAAAAGTCCATAGCTCCCTGAAGCGGCAAAACTTCAACATTTACATAGGAGGTTCCTCTTTATTCATGCTCCTGCTTAGCACTTTTTCAAAGAAAATTAACCATTGAGAAGTAAAGACTTCATCCTCCTTTTCAGCAGGTTCTGAGCACAACCTTAGGATGATTGTAAAACATGTGCTCCAGTACACTGAATGTTCAGCTTTCCACATTGAACTCAACTCCCAAGTTTCCTCAGGAGGGAGTTGGGTGTCCTAGCATTCAGTGACTAAGTTGGACTTTAAACCCATCCCTTTAGCAGACTTTAAAACCAAGTCTCTAGCCAAACCCTTCGTCAAGTGATCACCTAAGTTCTGTTGAGATCTAACAAACTCTATAGATATCACCCCATTCATGATGAGCTCACGAATCATGCTATGCCTGACACCTAAGTGTCTAGACTTCCCATTGTACATCTGGCTATAAGCCTTTGCCAATGTAGCAGCACTATCACACCGGATAGAATGACCAGCCTTGCCTTGAACTTTTCAATAGTTCCATCACCATCATTCTTTTGAAAATCCATTTGCAACTAGAGGTTTTTGC
>LBNU01014230.1:23428-38865 GCA_014162995.1 Artemisia annua | reverse complement strand
TGGTGGTAGATCAACCAACACCCAAGTGTTATTGCCCATGATGGAATCTATCTCATCATTTATTGCTTCTTTCCAGAAAGCAACATCCTGGGACTTCATTGCTTCTTCAAATGTTTTGGGATCATCCTCAACAATGAAGCAATAGGAGTATTGGTCAGAGACCTCATTCCTTGTTCCTTCCACTAGATATAATTGAAACTTAGGTCCAAATGACTTTGGAGTCCTGACCCTTTTGCTCCTTCTGAGCTCAGGTTCATGTTGTTGAACCACAACCTCATCAGTGGCCTTCTTAGGGACCTCTGATTTACCAATGTCATCAGTTCCATTTGGAATCCTGTGACTTGGTCTAGGGACTGATGAGAATCTATTCTCATCAAAGAGGGCATCCCTTGATTCAATTATTGAGTTAATTGAAACATATTCATTAGGTTCAATAACATAGAACCTATAAGCCTTGGAATGCTCAGCATATCCAACAAAGATGCATTCAATGCCTCTTTCACCCAAAGTTTTCAATTTTGGATCAGGGAGTCTTACAACAGCCCTACAACCCCACACCCTGAGATAATTCAGGTTGGGTTTCCTTTTTGTCCAGAGTTCATAAGGGGTAACTTTGTTCCTTTTGTTTGGATACCTATAGCAAGCTGTTAACATAGCTTCACCTCAGAACCCCTGACTCAGTCCTGAATAGGACAACATGGAATTAACCATCTCCTTCAGTACCCTGTTTTTCCTTTCAGAGATACCATTTTGCTGAGGAGTATAGGGAGCAGTTGTTTCATGGATTATTCCAACAGACTGAAAATACAAGGTATCCATGTATTCACCTCCCCTATCAGTCCTGAATCTTTTGATCAAGGACCCAATTTGTAATTCAACTTCAGTTTTAAATACTTTGAATTTATCTAATGCTTTATCCTTGGTATGTAACAGATAGACATAACAAAACCTAGAAGCATCATCAATAAATGTCACAAAGTACTTCTTATTCCCTAAAGAGGGAGTGGCATGCAAATCACACAGGTCACTGTGTATAAGCTCCAAGAGCTCAGTCTCACGTTTTACACCCTGAAAGGGTTTCTTAGTAATCTTGGTCAACATGCAAGTTTTACACTTTTCAGTGTCCATGTCAAATGCTGGGATTAACCCATCTTTAGACATATCTTGCATCCTTTTATAATGTACATGGCCAAGTCTAGCATGCCATAGGGTAGAGTCATTCATTTTAGAGGTTGACACAAAGGCTGAATTAACAATATTATTAACAATATTAAGCCTGAACATTTAATTACACAAATAACCAAAACCAATGAACACACCATGTTTAGACAGAATAAATTTATCAGATTCAATAACTTGTTTATATCCATGATTATTCAAAACACTACTTGAAACCAAGTTCTTCCTTATATCAGGAACATGAATAACATTAAACAAAGTTGCAATCTTTCCAGAACTAAAATTAAGATCTACACAACCACGACCATGCACCAAGGCTGTTGACTCATTTCCCATGTGAAGAATAGATCCATCATTCAGTAACTCATAAGTCTTGAACCAGCATCTATCTTTGCATACATGAACTGTTGCTCCAGAGTCAACCCACCACGCAACATCATCATCCTGCACATAGTTAGATTCAGATACATATGTAACATAATAAACCTGAAGAGATTCATTATAAACATATTCTGACCTTTCAGTGAGTTGGTTTGACCACCACTTCCTGAACCACTAGTGCCTGAACCATTGGTTTTACCACCAACCTTAACACCTTTGCAATCCCATTTAATGTGACCAGCTCTGCGACATTTCCAACAAGTAGGTGTTGCCTTCTTATTAGGATCATCCCTTGTGTTATCATGATGTTTACGTTTGCCTTTGTTGTCATTGTACCTGGTGGAATTGTTATCTTCCACCATATTGACAACAGATGCACCAGTAGCATTGCTATTCTTTGGCTTGTCATTATCCTGCGCCCTGAGGGATTCCTCAATGTGCAAATGACTGCCCAACTGAACAAGAGTCAGTTCCTCCTTCTTATGTTTCAAGGTATGCTTGAAATATTTCCAAGAAGGAGGAGTTTGTCAATGATACAAGAGACTGAAATAGCCTCATCCATGTTCATTTCATGTTGTGTAAACCTTCCAAGTATACCAAGAAGTTCATTGTATTGTTCCATAACTGGTCTTGAATCAGTCATTTTGTAATTTGTGAAATTACTTACAAGAAACTTCTTACTTGAAGCATCCTCAGCCATATATTTGGCTTCCAAAGAATCCCATAGTTCTTTGGAAGATTCAACATTCTGATAAATGTCAAAGAGAGAATCAGACATACCATTGAGGATTAAACCCCTGCAGACATAGTCATCATTCTCCCATTTGCTTCTCTTCCTTATCTGTTCCACAGTAGCATCATCCCCATGATCCTATGGAATAGCAGTGTTCAGGACATACACAACACTCATGCTGGTCAACAGGAAATGCATCTTCTTTTGCCATCTCCTGAAATCAACACCTTCAAACTTTTCCAGTTTGGAAAAGTTAGCAGCCATTTGCCTCATAGCAGCAGCCATTGATTATCACAAATAGTTTACTTTGATTGTTGGTGGTTATTAGCCCAGAACAGGGTAAGATAATCAAAGCCTAGCTACGTACCAATTTAATGGTTACCGGATATCACTTGGAATCGTGTTATCACTTTCCAAAGTAAACTATTCGACCCTAATGCCTGGGTATCACGAATATCTACTTGGGATAAGACCAAATGTTTGTTATTGAATTAGGCACAAATCAATAACCCTTGCGTATTTTAGTGTTTTTGTTTTCTGTCTCTATCTTTCATGCATTATATGATTTCCTATTTATAGCAAGATACTCATGGCTAGTCAAATGGAATTATGAGAATTAATCGGCCCATTAATCTCCACATAATTGCCCCCATTATAGCCAAAGATAGTGGTTACATGACCAATTAAACGTGGTCATAAGTATTGGTATAACTGTCATTTGTATATGTCAAATCAGTTATATAACAGTACTTTGACTAGCACAGCAGTACTCTAGCTAGCATAGCAGTACTTTGGCTAGTGCAGCAGTACTTTGACAAGGTACTGCTGTATATCATCTCTACTAACCACTATTGAGTCAGGGGATTCAGTGACCAAATGGTTGTACACTCCGTACCTCCAAATCCATTACCAGGTGTGAATTGATCCCTCAAGTGCACTAAATTTTCCAACATAATAATCTTTTGTTTTGTCATTTCAAAGAAAAAAATTATAAAGATAACTTTTCACAATACTTGAAAATCGATCAGTAAATTATATCTATTTACAAAACTTAAATCTTTTTCTATTTACAAGACGTTCTTCACAGTATCAAGTTTCATTAAATTGGAAGCTTTACAAAAAAGAAAACTTGGTAAGTATTCCTTCTCCACTTATTTACAACAAAATTAGCAAGACATAAAAATAGAGTCGCTTTATTTTGCGAACTCAAAAAATGCTAGAGACTGAGGGACAGATCTGAGCCGTCCATGTCCTTGACAAGATCAAAGGTTAAAAAAAACACGGAGGGACTGAAAGTGTAACTTCTCCGCCCACTCATTTTCCCCCATTCAACCATTACCTGCACAAAAAAACACACTTTTTCTCTCACGAAAATCAAAACCCTAACTGCAAATCACTAAAATCAACCGTGATTTTACCGATTAAATCTGATAAAACACACTAAAATGGAACAATCGAAGTCTACAACCTTGAATCCGGAAAAAAATATGGTTCAAAATGAACTGATTGAATCTCCAGATGATGGTGCGTCAGTTATTTTGTTGTTATTTCCATATTTTTTGTGATTTTGATGTTATTTTTGTACTTGGATGTGTTATAAAACTATAAATCAGTTGTTTTTCCAATTAAAATATGACATTGATATCCATAGTTACGTCCTTTTAGAATGTCCATTTATCTTTTGTGATTTTCATTTTTTTTTGTTGATATACAATATAGAATCCCAGCTGCCACTTGAAACAAGATAAAAAGTTAAAATGATAGCCGGGATTTAACATGACCGGGCCACAATCTGGGACAGACCAGGCTTGGTTCAGGTCAAGGACCGGGTTTGGTGTATGTCATTTACTTCAAATCAATCGCTTAAACATGTAACCAACTGAGATGAGCTTGTAATTGATATTGGATACATAGGTGAGCTATGCAGTTTTGTATTTCAATTTGCATATAAGGTGTTTGACTTAATGTCCATGAGAAATAAGTGGGTCTTTATTTGGAATTAACTGTGCATACTGGAACAACTAGTTGGGTCATTGTTAATTAATGGTGAAAGTTGTTTAATTTAATCAAATCAGAAGTCTCTTGTGTATGGTTTTTCGACTATTGTACCTGATACTCGAAATGCTGAGCCATAAAGGTTAGGACTTAGTACTAGGCCATGTTGAGATGCTTGGGAATTATATTGGTAGATGAGCGAGAAAACGGTAAGAATGAGGCATTTTTTACGAAGTGGTTACGAATTTGTTCTAGTATTTAGGGGTAGTGGCGGAAGTTGAACATTTTTATTGAGGTATTACAGTGATAGTGATTGAGGAACATGTGATATCATGTGTGATATCACAGGTGATATCATGTGGTATCACAGGTGATATCGTATCACCTGTGATATCATGTGTAATATCACAAGTGTATGAGCTTCTTCAGTTTCTTTTGAGGTATCGAATTTTTATATGTTGAACCGCTTTTGAGGTATCGAATTTTTTCCCGACCAAAAGTGGCAGTCCCGTTCCCGGAACCGATGAGTATTTCGGTACCCGTACCGGTTCCAGTACCGAGTTCGGGTAAACCGGTACCGTACCGTGGCGAGTACCGGTTTTAACTGAAAAAAATGAATTTGATATATTTTACAGTGTTAGGATGATAATATGTGTGTGATGTTGGAGCTAATAGTTGTTTATATAGATGGCTTATCATCGTCTATGGTTTTTGCTACATGTTTTAGTTATTTGTATTTTTAGAGAAAAGCTAATACAGTAGCATTTTGTGAAAATTATTATTGTTATGTAGCCTGTGTGAGAAGGAAGCATGCATGACTCAATTTCAACATATAAATGGATCATTCTTGATGTTAGTATTTTAGGTAGTTTATTGTATACAGACACTTTGTCTCCGACACTGTGTATGAACCTCAAAGTGAGGAGAAAAAAAATATATCCTTGTCAAAATATAAGCATTTGGGAATTAATTTCTAGCTACTGCGCTTTTCATTTATTTATTTGAATCTACTAATGATTCTAGTTACTTGTTCGATCTTAGTTTTGACTTATGAGACATATTTGGAGTGTTTGGATCGGCACCATAATTAAAAAAGTTTAGCCTTTTGTATTCCGGTACCGGAACCGGGATTCCTGTTTTTTTCCCCATACCGATTTTGAACAGTACCGAATTTTTTTTTGGGCTTGTTACGTAGTACGTTACCGTACCAGGTATAATGAACCGGTACCGGTACCGGTACGGGTCGATTCCGGTACCGTACCGTATTTTCGGTACCCATGCTCATCCCTAGTGCAAATTAACACATGCCATAACTAAATATTATGTTATAAGGTGAAGTGATATCAATTCATATTGGTGTAAATGTATGAGATGATACATTGATGCTAGTGGGTAACTGATATGGATTGATAGGTGGTCTATTTAGTGACATATAATTTGCTTTGTTTTTGGTTTAAGTTTCATCTGTGCATTGACTAACCATTACATATTTTCAGGTGCAAGCACTTCTTGGCTTCGAGAAGACCATTACACACCTTGACGAGCATCTAGTGAACATTGGTACCAAGGTAAGCACATATCTTTTATGGTGTAGAAAATCAAACGAGTTTTGTAATTCATCAGGTTCCATCTATTACTTGTTCGTTACTAATGGTCGCACTATCCATCTCTTTCATTTGCATGCTTGCGCCTTTGACATTAATTTTAAGATGATGCTATAAATTATTTTCTTAGTGGATTTATGTATTTATTGTGACATCTTAATGTGCCAACTTTGTGTCTTGAATTTACAAATGAACTTATTGTTTCCAGGTTATATGTGATTCTAAAGGTTACAGTCAAGATGTGCAAATGGGTGTATGCCAAGCTCGTTTGAAGACTGAAGGCTTATTCTAGCTAGATTATCACCATGGATTCAAAGCACATTTTAAACATGGTTCTTATAAAGCAATGGAGTTCTATTTAACTTGCTAGAATTAAGACTTTGCTTGAGAACAATATTTGGTTGGGTTATGGAATCTGAATTTGTATCTGAGTTTGATTTAAGAGGCCTTTGAAAATACATTTAATACAAGTGAGACTTAACTGATTGATCATTTGTGATATTATACATTGTTTATTTTGTAGCTAGAGTATCACAAGTGATAATACACTAAAATGAAGAAAATATTCGGGTCACATAAATGATGCCTACTTTGAGTTATTTTATTGATTTATCACCTGTGATATTACTCATATGTTGAATATCATAATTAAATGAATAAATTCTATAACCTTATCATGATGTTATTCGTATATAAAATACCAAAGTGAATTTCACATTTTATTGTTTTATAACACGTGATATTGCTCACATGTTGAATACCAGAATTAATGTCACTATCTATTGTTTTATTACATGTAATATCGCTCATATGTGGAATACCAAAATTAATGTCACATTCTGTCACTTTATAATACTCATACGTAGAATACCAAAATTAATGTCACATTGTATTGTTATATCACTGGTGATATTGCTCATATGTAAAATACCAAAATTAATGTCAAACCTTTCTTTAAAGAAGATGGTTTTTCTTAGTTGAAAGGTGCGTTTTCCTCATCCTTTGACTCTTTGTCCATTTTAATACGTTTTCGTCCGTTTTTATACGTTTTCGTTCGTTTTCATATGTTTTTGTCCGTTTTCATACGTTTGTATACGTTTTCGTCAGTTTTCAGACGTTTTTATCCGTTTTCATACGTTCTCGTCCGTTTTACGTTTTCATCCATTTTTAGACGTTTTTGTCTGTTTTCAGATGTTTTCGTCCGTTTTTATACGTTTTCGTCGTTTTTCATACGTTTGCGTCTGTTTTCGGCAGTTTTTATACGTTTTCATGCTTATTATTAAACTTTATTATATTATATGTCTGATATCACTTGTGATATTTTATAAAAATAGTTAATGTCTAATATCACTTTTGATATTGCATAAAAAAACATGTATGCTTTTTTTAACCTTTAATATCACCTAACCTGAGATATTTCATTGCTCTATATATTTTTTTAATATTTTATAATTTAATGCTAATTTAATGCAACACTTGTTTGATTTTGAGAATAAGCCATGTTTCTATTTTTATAGTTTGCTTCCTTTTTATTCATTTTGATATTTGTAAGTGACACTTATTTATCTCTTGTGATATAACGTTGTATGGAAGATGAAGAGTATTTAAATTGTCGTTCTTAGTTACTTAATAGTAACATCTCATGTGATACAGCAATGTAATATGCCACTAATTCTGTTATTCTACATGTGAGTAATATCGCAGCTGATAAAGCAATAGGATGTAACACTAATTCTCGTATTCTACATATAAGTAATATCACATGTGATAAGATAATAAAATGACAAAAAGTATACATCATTTATGTCTAGTTACATATATATTCAAATAACTCAAAAGCATATAAGTCTGCATCATTGTGTACAACAGTTAACATGCACTTTTTCTAGTTACTTCCATAATCCTTGTCTTTCTTCGTTCTTCCACAACATGCGTCATCTCTTCCTCGTTCGGATGTTCAGTTGCGAAAAACGGCCCAATCAAAAATTGCAGTTGTAGTTGAAGAAAGCACAACATATCCATAAAATAAACTGAAGAAGCTCAAACACTTGTGATATCACTGGTGATATCCTTGTGATATCACATGTGATATCACCTGTGATAGCACCTTTCATATCACCGGTGATAGCACCTGTCATATCACATGTTCCTCCATCACCACCACTGATTCGACAAATAGAAGAAAACCGACACACTTATGATATCACCTGTGATATCAAAGGTTACTCCAAAAGTGTAACACCCCCAACTCAAATATGGCAGCTATCGTGCTGGGGGTATTACGAAAATAGAAACCAGACACATTTATAGTAAACGACCACTACTCGGGACGTTTGAAATGTGACCAAAACATATCATTCGATTTACAAACCGTTTAGAGTACAAGTACTCTTTAGTCAAAGTTGCAGCGGAAAAGTAAATAGAGTTTGCAGCGGAAAAATAAACAAAGTATAGCAGCGGAAATGTATAAGACACAAAAGGTTTTACGAATGACATGCAAAATAGGGTAGTAAAGTAGTTAAGCTGCCGTGACAGAAACGCCCCTCCAGCCTTAGCCACTCCTCCACGCCCAAATTATCATCATGCCAAGCTAAACATTATTACCTGAAAATACATGCTTAAAAAGTCAACACAAAGGTTGAGTGTAATCCATAGGTTTAAATATATATAAAGTTGAGCACAAGGTTTTAATCATAAGATATGAGCAACATATGCTAATATCGGGTAATCAAGATAACAACCAATGTATAGAGGCATCCCTGTGCATATAACATTGTTGATGATGCTAAGCTCATGACACGCAAACGTTAACCACAATCATAATATCAATATAACCGCGGAATTTCATAATATAACAGTGCCCTCAAGGTCGAGCACTTGCCATTTACTCGACAAATCGAATATAGTACACCACAATTTGCCTATCTAGCAAAAGGAGTGGGAGGGTCAATTCCTATAGGCCTATATCCCTATATTCGCGTTCACTCGCAAGTGATTAATGGTTCATGATCTGAGGGTCTTGCATAGGCAAGGCAGAGCTACTTAGCACATCGTCAGAAAAGCATACCATTCAGGAAAGCATACCAAAATACTTGTGCTCAGAAAACATTTAAAGCATGTATCTCACCCCATGGGTTTATAAACATTTAAAAGATAAAAAGTGGGGCTATGAATCACACCTTAACAACAGCAGGTAACGAGATATATATCAACCAATCAAATACGCCTCACAGCTAACAATCCTCAGCACAACCTAATCATATAAATATCATAACTCAGCAATAGTACTCGAATACTTTAATAGTTAATGCTTGAATGAAGTTTTATAAAAGATGATGGCGTTTGAAAGAAAACATTTTCCAAAAGTAGTCTCGTGTGGAAGAAAGATAGAAAAGAATAAGTCGGCGAACCCTCGAAACATACATGAAGACAAAAGAAGACTCGAAGGAAAATCGTCAAAAGAAATGAAAAAGAAAGAATAAAAGAAAAATAAAGACACAATCGAATAAAATGACAATCCTAATAAGTCTCGGTTTTACTCATTTCCCAAAATTTTAATAAGAATATAATTGGTAAAGTAAAGTAAAGATAATAAGTAATTTTAATAAATTTCGGCATGACCTGCCCGTTTATAAAGCATTTCCCGAGTCAACGACTCTTTTATATACCAATAACGTTAATAATAATATAAGTGTAGACATTAATATGATTGGATATATCATTCACGTTGTCCATTAGTTGTTCAGGTTTATCGACCATTTCGTATAGTTCGGGTTCCAGGTACGTTAAGATCTTTAAGGGCCTAACGTACCCTACCGTCTCGTGTACCAAAGGGTCCATAAGTCCAAAAAACCATAGCCGCAAATCCAATACGTCCAATACAAGTTCACAGGTCATAATACAAGTCATCAATGCGGATACCAAGTCCGTCATCCAAATCAAATTAACTTTAACAATTTACATTTTAAATTTCATAGTTATTATTCCGTATTAATATTTACCATTTAACCGTTTAAAACTAATAATAATAATAATAATAATAATAATATTAATAATAATAATAATAATAATAATAATAATAATAATAATAATAATAATAATAATAAGGTTAATAATAATAATAATAACCATCCGAGACCAAAACCATATCCGTACAACAACGCCAATCCCATATACCTCGCCTCAACCAAATTATACCAATACTAGTCCTAAACCATCGGCTAACCCATAAACCAAACCAATACATTTCGCACAACACTTAAGCTTAACCAAATCTCATCCAAATCCAAATACCATAAACCCAAGTCACCAACAACAATAACAACAACAAAAATATACCACTCACCACCACCACCATGGCTCGGTGGTGGTGACTCGTGGCTGCCGAGACAAAACCAAACCAAACGGACCCTCTAAAACTACCAAACTACCAAAATATATACTCCCACTCGTTACCAAACGCAACCAAAACATCAAAACATACAAACCCTCACCGAGTCACCGAGTTGACTCGGTGAGTTCACCCGAGTCGCGACAAAGAACGAATCAAAACAAGGTTTCCACACGATTTATACCTCCAAAACACTTTTAAAAACATTATTAATAAAAAGGTTTTAATTAAAATCGGATTTAATAAAAAAATGGAATTAGGGTTTTGTTTTAAATGTATTTTTATTAAAGAAACATGATGAGAATGAGGTGGGGATGACTCGTATACCACGGAACTCGTCGGAAAAGTGAACGGCGGCGAAGATGGCGGCGGTTCGATTCTAAAAACGGCCGTGGGAGGCGCGTGAGTCGATTTGGGGTGAAACGGGTTGCGGGGATGAGTCGGGGATGTCCCGATCTATCAATCTAGGTAGGTGGTGTTGTTGGAGATGGCCGGAAAAATCTCCGGTGGCCGGAGTTGGGTTGGGTTTGTTTGGCCGGCGGCGTGGGAAGAGAGAGAAAGTAAGAGTGTGTGTGTGTTTTTAGTGATAGAAAATGAGGTGAAGTATTAGTGGGGGGTATTTATAGGTGGAAGGTTTGGGTGGGTTTGAAATTAAGGAAAGTGTAGGGTGTTTATTGAAAATAAACTCAAGGGACCAGTTTCGCCAATAGGGTAAACTTTTCATAAAAACGGTTCGTGACTCGAATGACATAGCAAACGGACTCGAAAAATTACGAAACTTGCGCCATCGTTTACGAAATAGTTTTTCCAATAAAATCAAGCATAAACTTCAGAGTTTTTCTCAAACTCAAAATAAATCAAATAATTTGGCAAATGAAACAAATTCGAGTTTTTCTAGGTTGTGCTGAGTAAATCAAGGAATAAATTCTCGTTCCTAATATATCTCACGCTCCTCAATCCAATTTAACATGCTTTAAAGTTTTAAAACGTTTCAGTCTCTAAAAATAGAAGTTTGGCTAGGATTAGGTTTTAGGAAAAATACCAGGTGTTACATAACATACATCATATTTAGAAATCCGTCCCGGATTTAGTCTAGGTCACCAGTCCCGGTTTTGAAGAGTTTTGGGTACTTGCGTTTAAACTCATCCTCGCGTTCCCAAGTGTACTCAGGTCCTCTCTTGGAATTCCAACGAACTTTCACAAGAGGGATACGACTCTTCTTCAATCGCTTAATCTCGCGATCCATAATCTCAACAGGTTCTTCCACAAAATGTAACTGCTCATCTATCTCAATCTCATCAAGCGGGATCACCGCAGTTTCATCAATCAAACACTTCTTCAAATTGGACACATGGAAGGTAGGATGAACTCTACTAAGCTCAGGTGGCAATTCCAACTTATATGCCACAGGACCAATCCTCTCTACAATCTTGAAAGGTCCAACATACCTAGGGTTCAACTTTCCTCTTTTACCGAACCTGATCACACCTTTCCAAGGTGATACTTTCAACATAACCCGATCTCCTACTTGAAACTCTAGGGGTTTACGCCTTACATCTGCGTAACTCTTCTGACGGTCACGAGCTACTTTCAATTGTTCCTTAATCTGAGCAATCTTCTCGGTCGTCTCTCGGACTAAGTCCGGACCGATAAGCTGTGCTTCTCCTACTTCATCCCAACAAATAGGTGAACGACACTTTCGACCATAAAGTGCTTCGAACGGTGCGGCTTTAATACTCGCATGATAACTATTGTTGTAGGAAAACTCAACTAAAGGCAAATGGATATCCCATCCATTTCCGAAATCTATCACACACGCACGTAGCATATCTTCCAAAGTCTGAATGGTTCTCTCGCTTTGACCATCGGTCTGTGGATGGTAAGCGGTACTCATATCAAGTTGTGTTCCAAACGAGTTCTGAAGTGACTGCCAAAACTTCGAGGTAAACCTGCTATCCCTATCGGATATGATAGACACAGGTACTCCATGTCGAGAGACTATCTCTTTCACGTAGAGTCTAGTCAGCTTATCCATACTATAGTTCTCCTTAATCGGCAAAAAGTGAGCAGATTTCGTCAATCGATCGACTATTACCCAAATAGCATCGAATCCAACAGAAGTCTTAGGTAACTTAGTGACAAAATCCATCGTAATCCTCTCCCATTTCCATTCTGGGATCTCAGGTTGCTCTAGCAAACCAGACGGTTTCTGATGTTCGGCCTTTACCTTGGCACAGGTAAGACACTTACGAACATAATCAGCAATCTCAGCCTTCATATTGGGCCACCAATACAACTTCTTCACATCCTGATACATCTTATCAGATCCTGGGTGAATAGAATACTTAGACTTATGAGACTCAAGTAAAATCAAATCTCTTAGTCCTCCAAACAAAGGCACCCAACTTCTTCCTTTGTAACACAAAGTTCCATCCGTTCGTTTCTCCAACTTCTCTTTCTCAATCATTCCATCAAGTTTCTCTTCCTTGAGATTTCCTTGTCTCACTACTTCTTCTTGAGCTTGCAAAATCTGAGCGGGTAAATTCGAATTGATCGTCATCACCAAAGCTCGAACTCGTAGTGGCTTCAACCGTTCCTTTCGGCTCAAAGCATCAGCCACAACGTTCGCTTTTCCAGGGTGATATCGAATCTCACAATCATAATCACTCAACGTCTCTAACCATCGCCGTTGTCGCATGTTCAACTCCTTCTGATCCATGATATGCTGTAAACTCTTGTGGTCGGTAAAGACAACACACTTCGTACCATAAAGGTAATGTCTCCACAACTTAAGCGCAAAGACTACAGCTCCTAATTCCAAATCATGAGTGGTATACTTCTCCTCATGAGTCTTAAGCTGTCGGGAAGCATATGCCATAACTTTCCCTCGTTGCATCAAAACTGCTCCTAATCCTTGATACGATGCATCACAATACACCTCAAAATCTTCTACTCCATCAGGCAAAGCCAATATCGGTGCGCTACAAAGCTTCTGTTTCAAAATCTGAAACGCTTTCTCTGCTTCATCTCCCCATTCGTACTTCTTATCCTTGTGAGTCAACGCTGTCAACGGTTTGGATATCTTGGAGAATCCCTCAATGAATCTCCTATAGTACCCAGCCAATCCTAGAAATTGACGAATTTCTGTGGCATTAACAGGCGTTGCCCATTTCTCAATAGCCTCAATCTTAGCGGGATCTACATGTAATCCTTCTCTATCGATTACATGACCTAAAAATTGTACCTTGCGAATCCAGAACTCACACTTAGAGAACTTCGCGTACAATTGCTCGTCCTTGAGCAAGCTAAGAATCGTCACCAAATGTTGCTTATGCTCCTCCTCACTCTTGGAGTAAATCAAGATATCGTCGATGAAGACTATCACGAACTTATCCAAATAAGGCTTACATACTCGGTTCATGAGATCCATAAATACTGCAGGCGCATTGGTCAAACCAAATGGCATAACTTGGAACTCATAATGACCATAACGGGTCCTGAACGCCGTCTTGGGAATATCCTCTTCCCGAACTCTGAGTTGGTGATAACCAGATCTCAAGTCTATCTTAGAGTAGTAACTCGATCCTTGCAATTGATCAAACAGATCATCTATCCTTGGTAGCGGGTAACGGTTCTTCACCGTCAACTTATTCAACTCACGGTAATCAATACACATCCTAAACGATCCATCCTTCTTCTTCACAAACAATACCGGAGCTCCCCAAGGCGAAGAACTAGGTCTAATGAATCCTTTATCCAGCAATTCCTGCAATTGCTTGGACAATTCCTCCATCTCCGATGGTGCTAGTCGATACGGCGCACGCGCAACAGGTGCGGCTCCTGGAACTAAATCGATGCGAAACTCTACTTGTCGAGCTGGCGGAAGGCCCGGCAAGTCTTCAGGAAATACCTCAGGAAAATCACGCACTATAGGAACATCCTTGAGTCGCTTCTCTCCCGACTCCTTCTTAGCCACATGAGCTACGAATGCATGATATCCTTTCTCGATGTATTTCATGGTACATTAACCATAAACTCATACTATCATGTATCAAGACCATGGTTCAAAAGGTTGTAAGACATCTCGAATAGTACATCGCCAAAATACATCTTAGATTTTATACTTGTCATAAGTCTTACAAGATATGCAAAACGAGTACAAGTTTCCACTAAAATCTACTAACTGAACTAGTTAGTTTAGCACGTACAAGGCAAACTACCATTAAGATATTAACAACTATGAATGACTAATCACCGCCCTCTCTACGACCTCCATACACAGCCATCACATCAACACTGTCACTAGGCCTGAACCTAGCCAACCTGTCATAGTACACCTGCCACTGCGTAGCATGAAGCTCATCCCATAATGACTGAATGCTACGATAGTGTTGCCTGCTGTCTATATCAAGAAACACCTCTCTCATAGTCAACTGCTCTACCATCCTACTCATCTCAGCCATCCTCTCATCTAGCAAATCCAAACGCTCCTGCACCCTAGCGTTCGACTGCTCCAACAAACTCAACCTCTCACCCTGCCTCTGATGCTCCAAATACATCTCTCCTGCTGCTCTCCTATCATCCTGCACCTCTCGTCTCAATCCTGCAACCTCAAACTGCCTATCACCCACACGTCTACTGATGTTCCTATGGCTATTCCTACATCAGGCTACATCCCGTCTCAAATGACTCAGCAAAGCTCTAAGCTCTGCCGGAGTAACACGAGCAACTGTCAAAGACTCACCAACCTCATACGTCGTCGGAACCTTGGTCTCAAGCGCATACCCTAATGCCTCAGACGTATCCGACTCGTAAGTCACATCCGAAAACACAGGCGAAGGTGACATTATGCTTTGGCTTATAAAATGTTTTCCGCGAAAATTTGGCTAGGTTTTTATACCTTCCTTATGTCTTGTAGAGTATAATGTTTGTCAGTCCACCAGTTGTTGACGCCATTGCTATTAGAACGATGAGATGGAGTTGATGTTGATGTTGGATTGGATGATGAGGTAGGTTTAGAGGATGATGTTGGTTGGATGATGAGGTAGGTTTAGAGGATGATGTTGGTATTGATGATGTGATGATGATGAGGATGATGGGGAGGTGATGATGATGAGGAGGCTATGGATGAGGATCGGATGTTCGCTCCCGTTGC
>LBNU01014230.1:6333-17146 GCA_014162995.1 Artemisia annua | reverse complement strand
TAACATTTATAAAACGACCTTTAATACGGGTTTGCAAAAATGTTCTTTACAAGTGGTCTTTATGAATTTATAACAATCCCATGGATAAGTGATCATATGAAAAGTGTCGTTATCAATTAGATTCTCCTTTAAATGTTTTCATATCATATTTTAGAAAAGAAATTCCACTTCCCGTTATATTATCCCAAAAGTATCCCATGTCTCCCAAAGGTTCAAAGGGTTATGGTTACACAAGGTTATTGAATGGATAATAAGAGTTCAAGGGTTAACAATAGGATCACAAAAACCATAGAGCCAAGGTATAGAGGGTCACTATTCAAGGATTAATGTAAACGGTCAATAGCAAGGGGTCACTAGCAAATGAGCAATAGCAAGGATCAATAACAAGGATCAATAGCAACAGATTAATACAGGGGTCAATAGTAAATGATCAACAGCAAAGATCAATATCAATGATCAATATAAAGAGGATCAATCAATCAATAATAAGGAGAGATAGAGAGAGAGAAAAAGTCAAGAGAGAGAAATGGTTGTACTCCTACTGAAAGAGTACGGAATATTTGTACCTTATACCAAGCCAATCAGACCAAACCAAGAACCATAGAAAATCGAGGGTCACTCCTTCTTCACACCTAAGGAGTAGAAGCCGGGATTACAAAGGATTACAGTTACTTTTAGTTTACCTTTCTATTTTAAGTAACTTTCTATTTTTAGTAACTTTCCATAATTAGCAAGTTTCCATATTTAGCAAGTTTCCATAAATAGCAGGTTTCCATATTTAGCAGGTTTCCATATTTAGCAGGTTTCCATATTTAGCAGGTTTCCATATTGGGCATATTTTCCGAGTGTCAACATATTCTTTTAGATTGGTATTATCATATTATCAAGATCTCATGTTCATAAGTATCAAAAATTCCGTTTTGGAAAGGTTTTGTGAAATTAGGGTTTCGTAAAATCATCGAACATGTTTTAGGGTTAAAGGTGTCAATTTCACAAGTAATGGAGTCACATATGATCACATACTCATATAATACATTAACTTAAGTCAAGAAAGTCAAACAAGCCAATATTACACTTCACACCCTCATGTTTACCAAGTTTTACAAGTTAAACCCTTATAATTATATAATTTACAATTAAGTCCAAGAGAATTCCATATTTACCAAACAAGCACATCATTTTACTAAAATTCAGAATATTACATCAGATCACACACATAGTACTATTCAGCCCCTCAAGTTTCAGAATTTACACAATTAGTCCCTTAAGTTTATAAAACTTATTAATTAAATCATAATTCCATAATAATTACACAATAAGCACATAAATACTCAAATTTGCACAAAACACTCTCAATATCATTATTTACTCAAAATAACTCCAAGTTTCCAGAATTTACAATTTTAGTCCCTCCTTTACTAATTATTTCAATTTCACATAATAAGTAATTAATAATTACATAACAAGTCCTTATAATTATGAAAAACATCCAAACAACCCATGAATTATTTTTACCACATTTCTAACAGATCTAGATGAGTTTCAAATCAGTCCACAAGTTTTATAAAATTACAAAACAACCCCTATACTAGTTATTTCAAATCGTTAATTATAAATAATAACCAAAACCCTAAAATTAAAATCCAATCATTTAACCACAATTACCAACAACCTTAAACAATCATTAAATGTATCAAATCATGTTCCAAGACCTAACCCTAAGTTCATTCGATTCAAGTTTCTATTTATTTCTATTTATCTCAAAAATCTGACTAATAAATAAATCATAAAACACAATTATGCCATCAAATAATTCAAAAAATAATTTTCCTAGGTTGCATAAACATCAAGGAATAACAGAAAAATAGCAAAACTCCACACACAATTGGTTCATGCAATTTTCGAATTATAACCATTTTATTTATATAATTATTAACGATTTAAACATAATTCCACAAATCATATTCCAAGCTTCCACAATTATTTCCAGTATTTTTATAAGATCAAATACAATATATAGAGTCCATAAAAATTATTGTGCATGCCCATAAAATTAAATTCGAATTAATTAGTGTTTTATGCATAATTAGGGTTTTTAATTCGCAAATAATTTATAGAACATGTGGGATTCGATTTCATAATTTTATTTGAGTCTTATATAATATAAATAACATAGGAAAAATACCGTGGTGATTTTAGAATGAGTGGAAGAAGGTATACTAAATTTATCACCATTAGCGAGCCATAAATGAACAAGATAAATCCTCACGAGCACAAGAAAAATCCCACGACCTTGAAATCAATTTTCACAGACCATGTATGATGTGAGGAATATGAGAAAATTATTGAATGAATTTTACACAAGTCGTATGAAGGAATTCGATTAATACCTTTGTTTTTGCAATAATTTTGACAAACGATTACACGAGCCTCCAACAATCAAAACAATATTTTTGAGATGATGTTTAGGACCTGGGAATGCCACAAAAATAATGGGGAACCTCCAGAAATTCGTTTGTGGGAGGTACGAATTATTGAGTGGTTTTAGGTTCTGTTTATCTTGTTTTTAATTTGAACCGTATAAAGAGATTTGGAAACAATTAAATGGTGCCTCAATTGAGCCGTGATTTTGGCTATTTGGGCTGTCCAAAATCCCTTAATTTTAGCTTTCCAAATGTGTTTGATAATTATCTTGTATTTCCTTTATATAATTTGTACAAAATATTTAATTTCTTTGCTAACAAAAAAAAGAAGAAATAGGCGTGGCCTATTCTATCATATTTGGGCTTTTCTATTTTATTTTGGACTAAATAATTATTTTGGATCATAAGTGGGCTTTGGTAAAAATTTAGAATTTAATTAGTGCTTTTATATAATTTTTATTTAAGTTATATGGTTATTTATTTAATTATATAGTTTTTATTAAATTTTTAAAATCCAAGGGTATTTTGGTAATTTTCTCAAGATGTAAATTTTAGGTATTACAAATATCAAACGGCAAGAGGCAGATAGTGTACGGGCATTCATAACTTGTTACACTAATGAAACTACACAAATAAAAAGGCTTAACAAGGACGAGAGAATAGCAAAGTTTGTTCATGGAGTCAAAGTTAAGTTAAATGTAAAATTCATCTCCATAGATCTTCCTGACATTTATGATGGGCTCATGGAAAAATTGTATACGTGATTACTGATAGAAAACGCAAGTGTATAGAGACGGCAATTTTAAAATTTTTGACAAGCAAACATGCGGATCTATCATATAAAACATGCACAGTGGAAGACTTAATAAAATCAATATTTACACAGAAGAGTTTTCAAGCCACAAAATCTATATACAATCAGTTTAGTTAATCATGGCACCATGAACAGGCGTGCCACATCAAAATGGTGTGGCTCAAGTGCCACCATACATATCTCTCTAGCTATTTCCCAACACCGTATTAAAGATTGTCCAATATCACGGTTTTGTTTCCAGCATACTTATATTTGAGACTGTTACTAAAATAACATAGCATAATCACGTTTGTTTGCGTGTTCTATTATCATTATTTGATAATTTTAATTTTATATATGTACTCTATATTCATTTTTGATAACATCAAATGTATGTTATATTTATATATCGTTTATCCCACGGCTTTTGCTCATTTACAATATCTTTATAGCTGGATTAATACTTAATTGCTTAAGTTTATTATTTTCAGTATTTATGGAGCAATATTGGAAAAGCTACGGAAAAAGATATGATTTGGAGCTTATTTGGTAATTCTATATGCACCCTGCAAAGAGCATACAATGTATGAAACTCTGGCCATACACCGTATTGATATCTGGAAGAATTCACTAAGTATTGATGAATATGAAGACATACGGCGTATCTAGCAATACGTCATATTGGAAGCTCTGCAGTCAAAGCCCAAGTCAACTCATTAAGGTATACGGCATATGACACTCTGGCCATACGCCGTATTGCTGATCTTATCCCCAGTCCAAGTATATCAAGATTTGAAGGTATACGACATATCACTCTTTGGTAATACGTCGATTTAAAAGATACGCATAATATGCTTGGAATATGCTTTCTTCGCCAACAGTTAAGAAATCCTAGATATGCCGTATTCCCCTTTGGATACGCTGTATCAGTGCCCTGACAGATCACTAAAACAAAAAGACCCAATACGGGTTTTGCATATAACATACTTCCACCACACCTCTCCGTAGCCGAGTTTCACAATTCCAACACCCCAACATCAGTCCTGAGAGTTAGGAAATCAAGAAGAGAAGGTTCTGAATCAATACATTTAGTTTAATCATTCGGCTTTCATATCGATTTCATTATGATTTCCATTTGTTTATCATTTAACTTAGCTTTGTGTTAGTCTACATACATTATGGGCTAATGCCCTAAGGAGCTATGTTATGACTATTATGTTTATTTTATTTTGTTTATAAAGATTTAATGCATTGTTTTAGATAGTTAATGTGTTTATCGTTCAAATAGTATACTCGCTATTTGTTTAAAGCATTAGAAGTTTATTTGCTAGATCATCATATAAATAGTCTTTGAGCTAGTGGTGATCCGTATCACTATAGATGCCAATATTCGTATATCTTTAGGACTCGAGGATTAAGAACCTGAGGTTAGACAAATAATGCTTAAAACACTTAAGTTGGTATACTACTCTTCAACAGAATTAGCGGGTGAGAAGAGTAGGTATCATCGCCGCAATGGGGTACCGTAGATAAATCACATAGATTAGTTGATACATCTTAATGAATGCTTGTAACTGAGTAGACCGATAATTTGCTTCAGGGACATAGGTTGCACGCATAAAACAAAGTACGAGTGAGATCTGGCTTAGTTTACCTTAGATAGAAATGCGTGTCTGTGTGTTTCTGATACCACTAATGCATTACATTAAATCATTGCACGAGTAAACAAATAACTAAATGAATATATTAGGAGTAACATCGCTATCATTATCTTCTATTTATTGATTAAAACCTTAATAGTTTAATTGTTTTTAATTAGTTTAATTTACTTTTCTTCTTTAGTAGTTTAATCAATCTCAAAATCAAACCCCCTTATTAATCTGTAAAATACACTAGGTTAATCATAAACACACTGCTCCTGAGAACGACCTCATACTTACCCCACTGGCTACATTGATCAGTTATACTGCCCATTAGTGTTTGTCTATAGGATAGTCCGGCAATTATAAATTTCAAACGTGATAATAAAAATATAGACAATGACAGGAACATCAGTTTTCTGTCTGTGCATATTTACATATATATTTATGATAGTTTGATTGTGCGAATACATGTTGGTGGTCTTGGGTTATGATAATGGTATCAACCTTAGAGTACACGGTACCATAACGACCCACTCGGCGTTATGCCTACGTGGCTTTGCGTTGGGTTGCGTTATGATACCGACCTCCCAAAATTTGCAACGCAGTTGTGGTTTGAGTTGTTGTGGCAACGTGAGATGAAACGCGGAAAAAAATATAATTTTCATTTGTACCCCCACCTCCACCCACCCCCTCCAAATGGGCTAGTTTAACGGAAAGAATTAACTAAAAAAACAAAACAAAAACAAAATAAATAAATAAACAAATAAATAAATAAATAAAAAACAAAAAAAAAAACAAAAAAAAACAAAATAAAACAAACAAGCAAACACTATACACTACAATATAAATACCCCCGTTTTCATACAATTTTTACACACTTCCACAACTCAAACACAACTTTATATACTTCCATTCTCAAAAAAATGTCGGGATTTCCTAATGATAGTTTTATGAACCTCCTCGGTATGACGAACCGAACGCGTCTTCTTCGTCAAACCCTCCAACATCCTCATCTGGTTTTCTCAACCCACTCTTCATGACTCCTGAGCAATTTATCAACAACAACAAGCGTCTCTTACGTGGCAACAAAATCAAATGCTAAACGGCAATTTCCAAAACCTACAACAAAAACCACTGGAATTCGAACAACAATCACAACCACAAACCCAAACCTCACAATCACAATTCGACCCATCTACACAATCCGAAAAGTTCAAAATAAAAAAGTAAACGGATGGCAAAAAGATCCAAAGAGCCCGAACCCTATTCCGAAAAAATCCCGACGTGACCGGGGTTTCTTTACATTGGACACCAAACGAGGAAACGCTAATTGCCTCGTGTTACGTTACCATTTCCGAAGGTCGCATTATCATAATTTCACAAAAGGGAGACACGTTTTGGTATCGGGTTTTGCACGAGTTCAATAGGCAAAATTTCCAAGCACGCGACAAGGATATGTTGACAAGCAAGTGGCATACGTTGAATGGGAATTGCCAAAAGTTCAATAAGATTTTCAAACGTGCAAAACGTTTGAGAAAAAGTGGGGAAAATGATTTGGATGTTATGAAACGGGATAGAATGATATATCGTGACAAGCATAAAAAAACCCCGTTTAGTCAAGAGGATGCATGGCAAATTTTGAAAACCCAAGCAAAATGGGATGCATCGGAACCGGTTGGTTTAACCGGAGACGTCGAAGTATACGGGAAAGGCCACACGGAGCTACTCGGTGAAGATGCAAGACAACATCCTCCCGGAAAACAACATCTTGTGAAAAAGCTAAATCCGAGACCACAACAAGCATCGGGGAAGTAACTCATCATTTGGAAGAGATGAAATTGGCATACGATTTCTCTAAAGAGAAAGACCATACGATAATGCATTTGGAATAGATGAAATTTCTCGGTATTAACAAGAAGGAGTTGCCAGAAGATGATGCGTATTGGATCAACATGAAAAAACAAAAAATCAAAGACAAATATAAATTGCAACTCCCGAGTAGGTGTATTTTATTTCCGTATTGTGTTTTTATTTCGTAACTTTTTTTATTTCGTAGTTTTTTTCATAATTTTTTATTTCATAAATTTTTTATTTTGTATGTTTTTCTTATTTCGTATTGTAATTTTTATGTTTATTAATGAAATATTAATTTGTTAATAAAAAATAAAAATAAAAAAGTGGGTCATAAAAGATAGTGTGGTGTTATAATAAAGGGTGATTTTAATTTGTTGGTATTAAAATGTTAAAGCTGTGGTAACAACACTTCTTTTTATGTTTTAGTTCAAATTACTACTAGATGGAAAGATGTCAAGATCAATTGGTCAATATTGACACCTTAGGCCAACATCATACATTCCGAAAACTTGTAATATTGAGCTATCAATTAGAGGTCATCATTCTTTTAAGTCATCTTGCTACGATGTTAATGCAACACTTGCGTTGAAAAGGCTTAGTGATGAGTATTTATGTTGTGCGAACTGGACCACCAAGATTGTTGTGTGTTTCTTCTTCCCTAAAATGATCTTTTTAGTTTTCAATTAATCCTCTAGTTAGATAGTGTGTGACAGGTTTTTGTGATGGATTATAATCTCTTAATGTTCTTATGAACATGATCTCAAGTTAGGCAAAAATTATGAGAGTGTAAGAGCACGTGGGCCTTGATTTTTCTTTAAAATTATACTTTATATTTATTTTTTCATTCATTGGTCAATATGACGGTTCATATTCATATAAACGAGGATCTCGATTCTTTTATGATATTATATATACACACTAAGGGGTTGTTTGCTTTTGGAAAAACAATCTGAATACCACTAAAGTATTACTGAATCAAAGGTTCTATGACCTTAGACTGTTTGTTCTTTTTCTTTGTATTTGGACCTTTTAATCTCTAAACCTCTTACTTTTTCAAATCCATAATCATGTCTAGTTACCTCTGAAAGTCTTATGTCAAATCTCCATCCTCATTTAACAAATCATTTTACTCTATTACCCCAGTAACTCTTTTTTCCTCTTCATCTTCTATACATCATTTTCCGATCTTCAAGATTTCTTCACTATTTCAAATTTATTATCATGAAACTCGGTACATATTTGTGACTAGGATCCTAAAAATTCATCATTATTTGTAGTTTGTTGACATTGTAAATGAATATTGGTTATAATCAATTAAGGTAACAAGTTATGGGGTTTTGTGGATGTCATTGGAATTTTAAGTGGGGTTTTTGTAGTTGTTGATGTTGTAATGAAATGCTGATTTTTCTTTTTCTTTTTTCAATTGGATTTTTAGTTATTTTGACTGGTTTGTTGATATTTTAAGTGGTTGTTTAGTAGTATTGGTTAAAATAAATGCTTCTAAAATCGACGAAAATGTGACAAAATTGAATTGCTACTTACAGGTTACAAGATCGTTTTAAGGTAAGTATGAGCATTCAAACATTTTGCAAAAACAAAATGTTTTAAATGATTTGGATTCATACTTTTGAGCCGTGTTAAGACTTGTTAATCACATTCAGACATAAAACATTCTTAGAAAAAACAGCACCTAAGTTACCATACATTTAGGTGGTGTTTGTTTTCTTTATAAAAGTCTTGACAACCTCTTAATAATAGACCAAAACTCTTAGTCACTTAGAACTTTTAATTGTTAAGTGTGTTTATTTTTTATTTTTTTTCAGATGCAGACATAGGTAAAAACTTCTAAATGGACATGGAAGGAGCATCTTATAGCCTCTAGTTGAAATAATAAATATTAAAACGTTTTCTTTTAAAAAGAATTAAATAAATAAAAATAAATAAAATAAAATAAAATTATTTGATTCAGATTCAGACATTTCCGCCTCAAATTCAGATTCATATGTGTGAGTCAGATGGTGGTGTTTGTTTTTTAAGAGGCTCTGAATCTGAATCTGAACCGCACATCTGAATCTGAATCTGAGGTGTAAATGTCTGAATCTGACCGCATCTGAACGGGAAAAAAACTCATGTTTGAACCGCACATTTGCTTGCTCGTACTAAAATTATTTTGGTTATTGTTCTGTCAACAAGAGGCAACAAGAGGCATTAAGACACCCTTCTCAAGTCTTGACCATTAAGATCTTACTGCTTCTGACCGCGTCTGAACGGGAAAAAGAAAACAAACGGTCTGAATTGCCAAAATGTCTGACCGCGTCTGAACGGTTTAGATTCAGAGGCTGTTAAGAGCCTCTTTTTAAAAAACAAACACAACCTCAAATTCAGATGTGCCCTAGCTTATTAGTTTTCATTTAATGCAATCATTTCTTTATGTATATATGATTTGAACATTTGCTATCGTTTTAAGTAAATTATCTAAGGAACTAAAATTCAGCCTGGTCCTTTATCTAAAAAACTAAAAATGGAAGATAGAAGGACCACATATAGGAAAAAAGCTTTCTGTCAATTACATGTTATTTTGTTTACAAGTCTATGTAACTGTAATTGCCTGAACAACCCAAACATGCTTCACTAAATCCCATATCCAGAAAATTAAATTTTTGATAATAGCAGAAGCTTAAATATGATCAAGATGCTCGTAAATAAGGAAATTGGTGTAAAGTTATTTGCTTTTCCTAGAATTTGATGTTGCTATTAGTTTGGTATACCAAACAAATGTTCATATACGTTCAGTTTCACCAGTATAGCTTTATTTATTTGCTAAGTAACGCATGGGTTTGTCATTAAAAGATTTTATGTTTAGGCAAATTAAGGTTTTTCTTTGTTGATACAAAAGTTGGGCAAGGCTTGGCTTGAGTGCCAATTCGGGTATCTAGTGCTTGGGACCTGCGCACTAAGAAAAACAAGAAATACCGTTAGGCTTATCGAGGGATTGTTTTCCCCGATTATCTTCCGGCGTGAGAGTAAGTAATCGAGTTTAGGTAAAGGGTTTGTGAATTAGGGTTGTGTATCGTACCTGTAGAGGACCTAGGGGACCTCTATTTATACACACGAAACCCTAGATGGTTTCGTGTTCCCCAATCCTTGGTTTATCCGATATCTATTCCAAAGAATAGGAGATATCGTATACCAAAGCATAACCGTGTTTGGGCTTGGGCCTTTGTGGGCCTGAGCTATCCACTTGTTGTGGGTTTTAGTAAAGCTTCGCATTCGTGGGCCGCATGGGCTACGAATGTTATTATAACGGCCCATTCATAGTGGGCTTGCGTATTGGATGGGTTCGTGACCCGAATCCATACCATACGTCATCATGTCCCCCAGTCTAGTGTGCGTGGGTAAAACCTACGTGTGCTAGACTCAAACCATGTCGTCAATGCTCTAGGCTCGTGGGCGGGAAGAATTATAATTNAGGAGATATCGTATACCAAAGCATAACCGTGTTTGGGCTTGGGCCTTTGTGGGCCTGAGCTGTCCACTTGTTGTGGGTTTTAGTAAAGCTTCGCATTCGTGGGCCGCATGGGCTACGAATGTTATTATAACGGCCCATTCGTAGTGGGCTTGCGTATTGGATAGGTTCGTGACCTGAATCCATACCATACGTCATCATGTCCCCCCAGTCTAGTGTGCGTGGGTAAAACCTACGCGTGCTAGACTCAAACCATGTCGTCAATGCTCTAGGCTCGTGGGCGGGAAGAATTATAATTTTTACCGCCCAAGAGCCACGTTCCATGTACCTAGACTGTAAAAGTGCAATCATCTCTCCTCGGGAAATGGGGAGGGTGTCCACGTGTCCCGTACGTTTTGTTTCTCCACCACACGATGCTAGGTAGTGGATTCCACGTGTCCAGTATCTGTGGTGAGTGGGAAAAGTATATAAAGGAGGTGCATTTTCACTGTGTTAGGCACAGTTAAAAACACACACACACAAACCTGCCCCTCTTCCGAATTTGCAAACAAAAACTGTTTTACCACTATCCACTGCGCATACGCTAGGTATAAAAATGGTTTTACAATTGAGGGACGTCACGTGCAAGTTCACG
>LBNU01014229.1:19129-50138 GCA_014162995.1 Artemisia annua | reverse complement strand
GTTTTTTTTGTGTACGAAGAAAGAAAAAAATATAGAGATAAAGGTGTGTGTGGTTGGAGGTGATGGTGGGATGGTTAAAAGACACAATTATCCTTCCATGTGCACCACACATGACCAACTTAAAGGTCAAACTAAGTGAAAAATTGGTCAAGGGACCAAACCAGATACGGGTCGCAACCACAGGGTCTGGATCCGTTAGAAAAAAAGTAAAGGGACTAAATCCGTTAAACCCGACATACCACAGGGACCATTTATGAAATTAACTCTAATTTTTAATATCATCATTAACCTATAGGACTTTAGGAAGAACTAGTTGAAATTACAAAACAAATATTTTATAAGCAATTTAACCTTATCACCCGGATAGGATATATAAGTTTTAGATGCATCGAAAAATAGCACTTTCGTTAACTTAAATCAAACCCGACCTGATTTATTTCAGGTTACCCTAAAAACCCTCTTATTGTTCGATGCCCCCCCGTAATCTTAATTTCTGGCTCCGCCACTGATCTTAACAGAAGGATGATTTATTTGTATTTGCATTTTGCAAGCCAATGTGCTCAGACTTGTCCTCGACAATACTCACTAATTAAATTTGACCTGAATAATCAAGTACAACTTAAAATAAGTTACAATAAAATGAAACATAAATTACGAATAGCAAATAGTTTTTGTTGTTGGCACAGGTAGATTCTTTGTAGCATCGGCCAAATGGATTTATAGCGATTCTATCAAATCTAAAAATGACAATAGAAAAATGTCACAAATCTTTTATGGGTGTGAAACTATAGGAGTATTCTTGCCATGGTTCGTAAGAAGCTTCAAGGTTTATCGTTGTTTAAGTGTTAATTTGTCTTCACTTGACCGGGATTAGGCTGGCACCTTGCAAAGTTACGATTATTAGTGAGAAAGGAGATATATTTCAAGTACAACTTAAAATAAGTTACAATAAAATGAAACATAAATTACGAATAGCAAATAGTTTTTGTTGTTGGCAATGGTAGATTCTTTGTAGCAAGGGCCAAATGGATTTATAGCGATTCTATCAAATCTAAAAATGACAATAGAAAAATATCACAAATCTTTTATGGGCGTGAAACTATAGGAGTATTCTTGCCATGGTTCGTAAGAAGCTTCAAGGTTTATCGTTGTTTAAGTGTTAATTTGTCTTCACTTGACCAGGATTAGGCTGGCACCTTGCAAAGTTACGATTATTAGTGAGAAAGGGGATATAATGAATGATAAAAATGACTTGGAGGAAAATGCACATGAACAAAGAAATGGGCATCAATAGTGATTATATGCTCATCTAAAAACCGTGAAAATCTGACGAAAATGTAAAAAATCAGACGCAAACGTAAAATAACTGACGAAAACATAAAAAATACGGACAAAAACATAAAAAAATGAACGAAAACGTAAAAAATCAGACGAAAACGTAAAAAAACGGACGAAAACGTTATTTGATGTTATATTTTACTTTTTAAATTCTTTATTTTCTTGTATTAGATTTTTTTAGTTATTTTATAATTTAGTTAGTTAGTTTATAATATTTGTTTTTGTGTTTTGAAAATGTTTTTATAATATTACTAAGGTGAATAGAGAATTGTGATAGAAAACAACCACACTTAAACATGTTTTCTAGTTTTGCAAAATGAAAAACACAAACACATGTTTTTCAGACTAAACGCGTTTTTTAAATTTTTTGTGGAAGTAAAACTCCCATCCCTTTTACCTAAAAAACAAGAAATAGAAAATGAAAGAAAATGTTTTCCAACTAAACGCTTCGTTCGATACTTGAAAATCACCGCCCAAAGACCCCCAAACATCATTCTACAAAAATGACCACCAAATCAAAACTAGCCTCACTAATCATCTTCCTCACAACACTCATCCTCATCACCTACACACTCACATCACCAAACACCACCAATGCCACGTCACCATTCCTCAAATACACCAACTTTTATAACAAAAACAAAAAAATAATCAATTACCATGCCGTACACTCTCCCCTCTCAAAGTCTACATGTACGACCTCCCTCCCAGATCAACTTCAAAATGATGACGTCATCGCTTAACATTACTGAGAATGTGCCTAGGTGGCCGGAATATGCGGGGCTGCATCAGCAGCATAGCGTTGAGTATTGGATGATGACGTCATTGTTGTGTGGGGTGAAATGTAATGAGGAGGTTGTTAGGGTGAGTGATGGTGATGTGGCGGATGTGTTTTATGTTCCGTTTTTTAGTTCGTTGAGTTTTGATGCCAATGGGAAGAATATGACTGATTCTGATACCCAAATCGATAGACAACTGCAGGTATTGTTAGTTATTACTATATATATATATATATATATATATATATATATATATATATATATATATATATATATATATATATATATATATATATNTTCAAACATTAAATAAATATATGATACCTGCAACATAATTATCAACAAACTCAATATCTACAGAATCATTCATGGTGAATTACAAGTCGAATTGGAAGTGAATAGAGATGAAAACTTGAATGGAATTGAACTGGTATCAAAATGAAGAAGATATATGATCTTGGGCTAATAATAACCGAATATGAATATGATTGTGCTAAAAATCTGGGATGACATTGAATGATATCGTTCATATTGAAGTGAGTTGAAGAACCAGAAAAAAAAACGCTCAGTTTAATGTATCAATCATGAATGAGATGGTGTTATTGAATGAGATGGTGTTATTGAATGAGATGGTGCAATGAAAGATTACTAAATTGCCCCCAAAGCTATATAAATTTTTGTTTATTAATTTTCTTTTATGTTTATTGGTGATTTAAATGTATTGACACATGTCCTCCTACTATTGGTTCTGGCATTGATCTTATTTTTAGTACTTTAAGGATGATCTTAAAAGAACCCAACACTATATATATATATATATATATATATATATATATATAACATGAGGCATTACACGTAGATAATGCCACGTAAACGCCACCTCATTGCCAAGTAATTCATTATCAGCCATGTCATCATTCTGTCCATATAAGCAATTTTTATAATTAATTTTAAGTTTTTCTAATTAATTCTGTTTGTTTTTTTTATTTTTATAATTAATTTCGTTTCTTTCTAATTAATTCCGTTTTTTTCCCAAAAAAACACTTGCATGGATTCGAACTCGCATGGATTCGAACTCAAGACCATGCGTTTATTATGTGGTATGTTAACCACTGAACCACAACATTTTTTTGTTAGATTCTGTAACTCCAAATCTATAAAGGATAACATTATATCAGTAATTAGTTGGAATTTAGGAAACAGTTTTAAAACGTGTATACTAAGGATTTTAAAGTTATTCTGTAAAACCCTAAAACTTTATTCGATCTCACACAGAAACACACGAAATTCAATATCCAATATCAAAGAGATTCTAGGTCACATCAAAATTTTAACAATGTCAAGAAATCACCAGATTCATTGCTTTTATTGGTCTTTACTCATGTTATGTTGTGTATAACCAATATTGTTAACATGTTCTTTTACGATCAGACAATCATACGGTTTTTTATTTATCATCACAAAAAACCATAAGTTTTGACAGATTACGTACAAGAACGTTCCAATGATCAGGTAATGTATACACACGCGGTGATTGTATATGTGTTTACATGTAATGAATTATGTTGGTTGTTTAACAATCCGGAAAAAAATCCCAGTTGATTTACAAACCCTAATATCATCTTTTCTCCAAACCCTAATATCATCTTTGTCATATTATCAATCGTAGATCATGCATGTTGGGAGTTTAGCTAGGAATAGTCTTTTAAATCTCTTCTTTACGTTCTAAATAATTTATCAAGGTTTACATATTAAGGTTAGAATTATTTATTGTTGATATTATGATCAGTTGCAATTTATTTGTATGGTGGTCTAAATAGATATTATATATGTTATTGTCTTATCATGTTAGTTTTGCTACTGTGTGCTATTAGTCTAATAATTTGATGCGTGTTTTGTATGTGTGGAGGATCAGGTAACGTTTTTCTTTTATTTTTTTTGGTATCACTTTAATGAATTTGCTTTGATTGTTTCATATTCTTCAAACGTGAAGTTGAAAAAAATAGAATAAACAGTTAAAAGTCACAGTTTATGGACATAAATAAGTCATACGCACAAGTAGATTGACTCACAAGCCATACAACTTGAGCTTATTGGGTAACCAATGAAGCTTTTCTGTACATATAATTAATTGTAGGTTCTTTACGACATTGGTGTAGGCGTTGCATCACAGGTTAGTTTTACACTGCTTTTATCTTACTATGTAAAATAGATCCTTAATGGGTCAAACGGGTTTGGGTCAAAGCAAGTAAAATAAATACATTTGGTTAAGTAGTAGCTGAACAAATAAGAGAAGTTTCTTACAGTAAATTAAGGAGTATTTCAAACAAATAATTTGTTGAATTTCACATATAATTGAACTGAGTTTTGCCACTTTCATAAGCCCCTCAAAAAAGCTTAAACAAATACTCCTTCAATGTGATTTAAATATGATGCTTATTTATTGGTTATTTCCCTTAACATGTTTACATTTATACAAAAAATGGGCTCTTTGGAGTTGTTATTCTCTTTCAATGGCGTCTCTCATTTGCGTGAGCACGTGACATATTTGGTAAAAACATGATTCATATGCATGACATGGGATCTATACTTCTTTAGACCGTAAACTTTTAAAACATTGGGTATGGTGTAATAAAAAGAATTCTAGCCTTAGCATTAAGTTTGACTACGGGATATTAACGCTTTAAAAATGATTTAAGAGGTTGCAATTCATATTGCATTTCCTTCAAGTGAGTGAAAAGGGCCTACTGTACAGCTTCAACTTCAACTGGTAGTGGAGCAACATTGACGTCATCATCATCATCGCATTGCTGTTCAATTTCGAGGTTAGTTAGTTCCAATATAGCTTCCAACAAATACCTTTAGTTGCTTATTGTGTAAATTTTGCAGGCAGAAGAAGCTACCATAATTGAAATGGAAACACCAGTTTCACTGACGTTCGTACTAAGGTACATGAAATCTTTGTTATAAACACTTAAACTTATTTGCAGAGGCAAAAAAGTAGGACAACTCATTTACACTTTTATATGAGCGATAATAAGCACGTAAAAGTTAAATAGGTTGAAACATGCTTATCAAATATGGTCTTTAATAACATGTTCCAGAATACACTTGATCCGAGGTGGGAAAACAGGAAGGTTGGGTAATGGGTCAAACGAGTAGTTTTTAGAATGTGTTGAGATTGACCTAAGACTTGTGAGTCAAGCCTTTGACCCGTTCAATAAGTTTACTAATTGTTTTCCCCACTTGACCCTTTATAGATATAGCATATCCTAAATCAACATATCAATTTTAAAAATATGGTTGTTCAGTACTTGCAACTTCTGAAATTTACTTTTAAAGAATGGTTGTAGTCTTTTATTTTTCATATGTACTGAATGTTAGCTTGACATTATTATTAGGTTCAGTTGTCTATATGCTCCCTGTTGGCTGAACCAAACCCCCAAAACACAGATGACCCTTTGCAGCCAAAGAGTAGAGGTGATGAGCCTTAAAAGGCGTATTCGATATTCATAAGAAAATAAGAAATTTTTAATAAGAATTTGTGGTTAGTAGAGTTGTTTAGAGTGTGGGTTATTTCAATCCTTCATGCTCGAAAAGAACTTCTGATCTTAGTAAACAACATTGGCCTTTTCATGTTATTGATGAAAGAGTAGTCAATGTTAGCTTATCCTCAATGGATAAACCTGTTCTTTTTCTTTTCAGTTTTGATTTCTATTATATATTTATGTGATTATTACCAGTCATTGAACTATCATTATTGACTACGGGATATTTATGTTATTGACTCACATGAATGTTTTCTTTATAGATCATTACAAGATGCTTATTACCGGTCATTGAATTATCATTGTTGATCACTAGTTATAATGCCCGCGCACGCGCGGGTTTTTTTTAAAATTTTTTGAATCATATATTTTTATTTATTAAAAAACAAATAATTTAATCTTTGTTTTGTTTGATTTATGATGTTTAATTATAGTTTTTTATTATTAAAGATAATTATTTAAAAATTTTAATCCTATTGTTAATTGCATCTTATCTATATTTTTTGTATTTATCTTCTACTTGTGTTATGGATAAATATAAAATATTATCTAATAAGAGAAAATAATCTTTTTTTCTAAATAATATTATTACTAAATAAGGTATGGTTTAGTTTTTTTGAAATGGAAAAGTCCCCACTTGGGGTTTTGTTTTATTATATAAAAGATTACAAGATGCTTATTGATTCAACCATCGGTCTCGAATTATGTTGTTGATGCGGGCTCAGGTTTCATGGTGGTGTTCATGATGATTACGTTTTAGAGGATGATTGCTTATGCCAAACCACTTCAAAAAAGAAATGAGCAAATAAGCAGTTTTGGTAAGCAATTTTTGAGAACGGCCATATGGTCTAAATATTTCAGTCTTCTTTTTTTAATCTTATTTTTTATTTGATTTACGTGTCTATGTGATGATTCAGTAGTAGGGACAAACCACTGAGGTTTTCTAATATTCATCTTTATATTGTTTCAGTTGATTGAAGTTTAGTTTAGAATCAAAGGACGGAGATCTTGCTAAAAATGTAGTGGTGTAACTCTGTTAGGCATGCAAACAAGCAGGTTATAACACGTGACACAAAATAATAGATGTCGTGTTGTCGGGTTTATGATGTTGGATTTCTGGTGTCGGGTTGTTGTTGTTGTGTTACTGATGTCGTGTTTCTGGTGTCTGGTTTCTGATGTCTGGGTTCTGATGTTGGGTTTTTGGTGTCGGTTTTCTGATGTGGGGTTTCTTGTGTCGGGTTTTTGATGGAGTGTTTCTGATGGAATGTTTCTGATGGAGGAAGTATGCTGAGGTTTATCATAAGGCGTTCTGTTGAGGGTTTCTGATGGGAAAGGGTCATGTAACCTTTGCTTGGAGACTCGGTTCATGCAATGCAGCCTAACTTGGGTCAAGGAGGTTGCATGTCTATTGAGGTAAAACTGTAAGTTATGATTTAAATGCAAGTGCTGGCCTGATGATACCTCGGAATAGTGTCTCTCTGTACGTGTGTTTGTGGAGTACACATACATGTGATTTGCAGATAAGGTGTTTCATGTAAATACATTGTTTGTAATATTTATGACTCCTTTTTTTTTTTTTTTTTTTTTTTTTTATTGATATTTATATTTTTTTAAATGATTTTTTTGACAGATATCCGGGTTGAAGTTCATCTAGAATTGAGCTAAAATTGTCTGCCCTCTTATGTTCATCCATGTAAGTTTCTTTTCATTCGTTATAATTGGCCATTTCGGTGTTAGTTTTGGTGTTTACAAAGCATGTTGTGTTGTAATTGTTGAAATTTATTTAGAATAACAAAAATGTATTTTGATGCTTTTTAAGCTCCTTTTGTGAAAATCCTTAACATATCCTTCACAACTTATTTTGTATTATTATTATGGTTCCCTGTTTCAAAATTGCCTAGATGTTTGCAGCAAGGCAAGATGATGTTCCCTGTTTCAAAATTGCCGCCTAAGATTGCAGCAGCTGAAAGTCGAGGAGTACCTTCCACCACAAGACCAACACTTATAGTTGATGCGCTTTTGCAACGCTTACTTCCGCTTGATAGACGTCATCGAGACGCACACGCACAGGTATAAGTGTTTTAATACGTACATGATTATTTGCTGATGTGTGTGTAAGACTTGAGATGGAAATTAAGAGAGTGGAGGTAACAATTTCGTGCTTTCATCTTAGCGGGCTACTAATAGTTACGATATATGACTTTAATAAGAGAAAGAACCAATTATTAGGGTGTTTGGGATTGCTTATTCTTGAAGTGCTTAGTTTTTAGTAGGGAATCCATAAGTATCGCGTAAAAAGAGAAACAAATGTAGTGTGATTCTTAATGTTATATGGTTAATTTGACACCACAATGTCGGAATATGTGTTTGTGAAATTATTAATACTTCTTGATTTACCTGTAATTCTTTAATATGAGATCATTCGTGAGCTGAACAAAGATTGGAGAAATGAGGATCGTGCCACTGAAGTTCTCTCCATGTCTCAACATGTGCCTGAACTCAAGCTCCCAATGGTCACAACTCTTGACATTTTTGAGTATTAAATGGGCAACATGAATGAGGAAACTTCAATGTGGATCATCCCCTTTGGATGCTGATTACTTAGGAACCCCAATGCTACCTGTTGGAACTATTAGTTCAATAATTTTGTGATCCATTCAGTAAGGTTTATTGCTACCCTCTATATGGCTACAATAGATTAAAGTACTTGCATAAAAGATTCTACCAGCATTGCCTGCATATCTTTTTTGGTCTTTGTTAAAGAGATGGCACACGAGCGAAATTGTGATCCTGTCATGGTGTCCCTGATCCAAAGATCAGGAAATGTGATGTTGGAACAAAAAAACGGTGTTGATGAATACTGAACTTTGGTTTTTATTTTTTGTTGTGTGTGTGTGTGTGTCTATAGATCGTGAAGATGGAATGGCAAAAATATCATCATCCTCAGTTGGCAAATGCAACGCCTCAAATACAGTTCCCCTGGTCTTCCCAAGGTATTAAGTCCAACCTTCAGGTTATAAAAACATCTAAACAAGTCACAGAGGAAAATCTGTTACATAGTTAAACTCAAGTATTAGAGGGTGTTTGGGTAAAGCTATTGGATTTATTTATGCCAAATTAAATAGGCTGTATAGAAGGCATGATAATACACACAAGCTTTTTTACCATTTATTTTGGTAAATATAGCGTAGGAGCATGAGACATCATACAAATGACTCCTGCACTTAAACTAAATGGTTTCATACATTTAAACAGAATAAGGCACCCAAAAATACTATCTTCTGCAACAGTTTTATTACATATTAGTATTAGATTCAGTTTTTAAATATCATATCACTTTCAAAGCTCACATTCAACACCCTTTAGTATCAAGTGTTTCTCAATTCAAATAAGTATATGCATATTAGAGCAGTTGATTTATTACTACATTTGGTAGCAAAAACTCGCTAGCTAATTTCATTTTGTTTAGGTTTTTGCAATGCATGAAGCATGGTAACTTGAAGTGCAAAGAAGTTCTACATTGGATTTGACAACAAATATAAGGTTGCTTGGAAACATGTTTTTAAGCTTCAAATAATACTACTTTAACATCAGATAAGGCTAATTTTACAACTTTGGATGTTGTAAATTGTTGTTGGTTTTGATATTGGAATTTAGAAGTTGGATTAATAGCTCTTTGGTGTCGGGTTTCATGGTGTTCGACTTAAGTAGGTAGCTTCATTTGATGTTGGATTTAAGGTTTCTTTTTACCCAAGGATTAGCTAATGTTACATCTTTCGTGGAAAAATTATTTAACGAAATGATATCTCGGAAATGATTGGTATGCAAAGCAAGTGGGATTGGGTATTCATGTTTAAGGGTACATAAAAGATTTTGCCTTGATTTATTTGACCAAAAGTTATCGAGTTTTATTTAGCTACGTGGGTATGCTTAGAGTTATATATTTTGTCTAATTTTCAGGTTTTATGATTTTAAGCTTTAATATTGCTGTAAGTTGGAAACGGGATTCACATTTTTACCTATTCATTTATTGTTTGTTGTGGTATGGTGGATGAAGCACTGGCTCATCACACCAAATTGGACACTTTTTCCTGATGCAAGGAATGTTGCTCAATTAATGAATATCCGTTATTCAGAAGTAAGTCTGATTAGAAATTTCATAATATAAGGAATCAATTACCCTTAATTCCTTAACGCCTTTTCTATTGCATGTGATTGGTTATGCCTGTTAGTCTCGCTGACTTGATCCCAATTGCGAGCTTGGAAGCTATTAACTTGATTAAAGTAACTAGAATTTTGCCACTTGTGAATACACATCCTAGATTTTTTTGTGAAGGTTTCATGAATGTTTGCAGGATTTAATGATATGAATTCAGCATGATGTGGTTTAAAGAGTGTTTGCCATTACAACTATAAATAGAAGAGCAGAAGAGCATTTGATTCGTACACATGGCAACAATAGTCGAAGGCATTCTGTGAGTCAAGGCAAGTCAATATATGATAGTCAGACCAAATGTGGCGACCCATATTTCAAGACAAGCTTAGGTTTAAGGTTTTGGGGTGCTTACGATGTATGTTTATATCATTAATAAATCTAATCCATTTTGATATTGTTTTTTAGTACTGTCGTAAATGTGTAATTAAGTCATGCCAATAGGTTAGCAGCTCATGTATATTGCAAGATTCATTTCTTGATAAGGACATACCAAAAAAAATAATAATAATAAATAAATAAATAAATAAATAAATAATAAAAAAAAATCATGTTCAGCTTCTGATTGTTCACGTTGGGAAACTTGAATATCAGTTGGTGGGAGAACAATACTTGGCCTGTATATAAAAGAAACTTTGGGATAAATTCATATCTTAAAGAACTTTCATGCTTAAGTATAAAAACGTTGGTACTTAGAAGATTAAATGGTTTAATGGGATTGCATGCACACCTTTCTTCTTTGTCTTTCATATCTTTTGTTTTTCTATAACATGAGTGGCCTTAGAATAGCTTTCACAAGCATTAGCCTTCGCTTATTGCCATTCTCATATGGCATTATCTAATAGTATGAAATAACCAAAATTTGGTAATGATGCCATCATTCATCAAATAGCACAAACGATTAGTGTTTTTTATGAAATATAATAACCAACACATTATAAGCAGATTCACATGATAGTCATTTTTAATATTTGTGCAGATTGGTAATCATGGAATGATGTTGGTGACCATGCAAAGCATATTATCAATTAACCGTTCTTTTGCTAAAGTAAAATATACCAACGGCATTCAAAAGTCATGCTCGCCAATGGGGCAAGCTTTTTTAACTGGCACCAAAAAAACTTACTAAAAATTTAAAAATAACAAAACAAATCTTCTTAAAAAGAAAAAAAAAAATGTACGTCAACTTCCCTTTTTCTTAAAATTTTTTAAACGTAAACTAATACTATAACAAAATTAAATAAAATCGACGTCCTTAAAAATAATTTTCTATTACTGACACCATAAAAATTATAATTATAAGGGCGGGCTTTGAAGTCTAGTGTATATATATATATATATATATATATATATATATATATATATATATATATATATATATATATATATATATATATATATATCAGGAGGCGTTATACGTATAATGCCACCTCATTGCCCAGTCATTGCCATATAATTCTTATAGCATCTATGTCATCACATTCTCTCTCCATGTAAGCAATTCTTATAATTAATTTTGTATTTTTCTAATTAATTTCGTTAACATAGTGTCTATGGCAATGTGTTTTATTAATTTTCGTGTGGTGTTTTAATTCTAAAAAAAACAACTATTAGGATTGGAACACACAACCTTACATATGTTATGTGGTATCTTAACCACTGAGACGCACAATTTTTTTGGTTAGATATTGTAAATTAAATTCTATAAAGGAAATCTACTTTCGCTATGTTTTCACAATAACCCTAATATTATCATAATCCGTTTACGTGATCAATAAGGATTATCATGTTTTTTTCTTTTTTATGTTTCGATTTCTTTATGGTTTACTCTTTTAATATGCATAAAAATAGCGATCAAATAATTTGTTCTACTTGAGCCAGTGTATAGTTTCTGGATTAAGTTTTAGGATGTATAAAACAAATGGCAATTCATTCATAATATACTTTTTCTCAAAACCCTAATATTCTTTTTTGAAGCAACCTCCATCAACACAAATCGAACAACAAATCATGTGTTTTTTATACAAAGATTGAAGTAAGTGCTAAGATAGCATCCATTATTCCATCATTCTATTAATATTATGTCAGGTGCATCAAAATAAAGTTGGATTTTGAGCAGGTATGGATTGTTGAAATTTATACTATGTATGATATGCACTTTTGTGTCTTTTGATGGTACGATGTGGAGACTTTTATTATGCACAGATTTCTTAGTTCAGTTGGACTGTAAGTTTGTATCTATTAACTTCGAATAAGTTCAGTAATATGCTTTTGAATAGATGTCCAACAGGCGCTGCTTAATTTCATCTATGTTTATTGATTACTTGAGTTCAAATATATACTGGTCATGTTTGTTCAATACATGGAATATAATGAACTATGTTAACATCAATTGTAAAACTTAGAATTTCAAAAAGTTATATGAATTTTAAATCAATATTTATCTATGAATTGATGAAAGTTTAAATCAAGATTGGAGTATAATCGACCCACATCAGCTTTTAATTGGTGCCATAAGCAACTATATTTAATCTTAAGTTGTTTCTGACAATAACCATATCGAAAATTATTTTTCTCTTTTGTGCACATTATCAGTTTCATGATACCATGTTCATTGTGCGTTGTCTATTTGTAGTCAGGTAGGGCACACAAGAATGTTGCTGCTTGAACTGTTTAGGTTGCAGCTCGAGCCTTTGAAGAAAACATATTAACACCATTGTGCATATTGGTATTTTAACTCCTATATATACTTAATTTTATATAATGTTTCCATCTATAAAGAACAAACTCATTTGACAATTCAGTTTTAATGGTCACCGGTTCATTTACATTTTTATTCAATATTGGCTTTATTAATTGGTCACTGTTGATGCATAATCTGGCGCGGGCTAGATTCAACGACTCTCCTTGGGCCGTTAGTCGTCTTCTTGAGCCCTAAGTAGACCTGTCAACTAAGAGAACCCGTTAGGAGTGGACCCGAGGCCGTAGCCCCGGGATCCACCTCCGACGGTCAAGTTAGTATCGGTGCGATATGGCTTATGAGAGTTAGGTTTAGGGTAACCTGTTATGTTGTTGTCAATAAGGAGATTCCAGCCATGTATTTATAAGGCATGGATTAGGGTTAGGCGTAGAGTGGGCCGCTGTCTGCCGGGCCTGGCCCATGTAGGGTCCAGTCCGGACCATACGTCCACAAGCCCCCCAAGTCTAGTGTGACATAGTGCATGGCTATGTTATGCTAGACTTAAGTTCTGTTCATGGCCGCGTAGGCCCAATCAACCATGACGGCATGGCCCATGTGTGCGCAACTCAGGTGTGCACATGGGACGGACCATACTGCGCAGCCCAAATGCGACAGTGCGCACTGGGATTGCGATTGTGATTGTCTCACAATGGTGAAGGTGGATCTCGTATGCTGCATCCTGGGTAAGGGCGTACCTTTTGTACCAGTAGCGATGCAGCATGGTGCTTCTGTGCCAGAAGTGCGCGTTGTCCGCGACAAAAGTGCGTGCGGTGCGCGACAAAAGTGCGCGTTGTCCGCGACAAAAATGCGCGCTATGCGCGAACATTACATCCACCTTTACAAGCGACAGAGGACGTCTCCCCTGCGGTAAGGTGGTGCGAATATTTAAATTCGTCTTTGTACCGGGCTTGCAATACCTCTTACGTACGATCTGCTTCCAAATATTCCTGCGTGACGCGTACGGAAACAGTAGTAGGATATACCCTGGTAGCCCCCCAAGTTTGATGGTGCTACTCGTGTAGGAGCATTAAACTTAGTTATTCAAATCCTGAAAAACACTTAATGCAAATATTAAAAGTATATGCCGCAAATCGCAACATATAAAACTTAATAAAGAAAAAGATTAATAGCGTGAAGCATAGTATAGCACATAGCATATAAGAGAAACTTTCGCTTGTCCGAATTACATCTATCGTGAGGTTTTACAATTACATAAAAAAAAAGTAGCGCGTAGCTAATCTGTGAACTCAGTGCGCTCATGGCGATTGATTGTTCTTTTTCTTTTTTATAATAAAAACAATGGCGCGGATGGATGTACCGTGACCGCGACTAATAGTTTTTTTTTCCGCACGCACAGACGCAGATAGATGTATCGTGACCGCATAGACTCTAACGTTTGTGAATGATCGCAGTTGACCACGGCTTTTGTCTGCGTGCGCTCATGGCGATTGACTAGCATCGTGGTGCCTGTATGTAACAGTGCGCTCATGGCGCCAATCTGCGAAGATGTCTGAACGCATGGCCTAACGCGGGTAGATTTATCGTGACTGCGTTGTTCGCGGCTAAAAGATAAAGTAGGTCCGATCGTGCGGACTTAATGCGTTATAGGTAAAATCGTGTTTACCAAGTTTTAAAAGATTTACATAAAATCTTCTTAATAATTAAAAGGTAACATATCCTATTACCAATTTAAAAGATATGCACAATACTTTATTATTTAAAAGGTAACATATCAAAATATCTCCGTATAATAATAAAAATATTGTTTGTATCTTCGAATGGAATTAAGTAATCAGCAGCATGCATAAAAAATATACTGTTCATATCCATTCGTGAGAGTAAGTTATTTATCAAATATAAAACTTATCAAGATATGTTATTTTGAATTTTGGACCTATCTTGAATTTTAGATTTTGGACGTATCACAAAACAGTAGGTGCCCATGATGAAATTCAAGATACGTTATTTATTCAAGATAAGTTTTAAGGTTACTCGCCTTTGAACTCGATGGTTGCTTTCCGGTGATGTGAGAGCACAAAACTTGTTGTAGTGTGTCCCACGGATGGCGCCACTTGTTGATGCATAATCTAGCGCGGGCTAGATTCAACGACTCTCCTTGGGCCGTTAGTCGTCTTCTCGAGCCCTAAGTAGACCTGTCAACAAAGAGAACCCGTTAGGAGTGGACCCGAGGCCGTAGCCTCGGGATCCACCTCCGACGGTCAAGTTAGTATCGGTGCGATATGGCTTATGAGAGTTAGGTTTAGGGTAACCTGTTATGTTGTTGTCCAGCCATGTATTTATAAGCCATGGATTAGGGTTAGGCGTAGAGTGGGCCGCTGTCTGCCGGGCCTGGCCCATGTAGGGTCCAGTCCGGACCATACGTCCACAGTCACAGGTTCAGTTTTGAATTGCTTCCCGATTTTTGTTGAAAAGCTATTAAAGGGAAGCCCAACAAAGCTTTATTGCATGTTAGCTTTGTGGAATGCTATTTGCTACAGGTAGATGTTGCTCTCATTGCATCTTAGTAGCTACTACCTATTTTATTGCATCTTAGCTTTGTGCTTTGCTATTTGCTACAGGTAGATGTTGCTTTCATTGCATCTTATAAAATCGTAGCTTAGCAGCAACTACCTATTTTATTTCGTCTTAGCTTTGTGCTTTTCTATTTGCTACAGGTAGATGTTGCTCTCATTGCAACAGGAAGGGCTCCATTTACACAACGGCTCGGTTTGGAAAATGTAAGTGAACCTATAAATACACTACTATATCTAAGGCTGTAATGAGTAAAATCAGACATTAGTTATCCTGCTCATGTATTGTGACATCCATTTTACAAACTTTAAACAGATATGAGGGTTTGATCCATGAACAGAGAAAAATGTTCGATATATATAGATCCATCCTCATGTAGTTACAAAGATGATGAGCAGAAAAGTAAAATGCAGTCTGGCAAGGAGTGCTGTCAAGACGTGACAATGCCTGTGCCGATGATTTGCTCTGCAGGCCGAAGATTCTGATGAGGTAATTAAAGTCGTTAATTGGTTTGGAAGCACGGCTGCTGCTGCTAGCTCTCATATGGACATTGACATGGTGGCTTTTTATTTTTTAAAGTTAGAAAATGATAAACATCATATCAAGCGGTATCAATCCAGGTTACTTTTACGAGGTCAATGATATACGATGCCTCAAAGTAACCCGACTGTAAATGAATGGGTAAAAATGGTCACAGTGTGCTAATTGCAGGTATATATGAACCATACATGATTATTTCCGAGTTATTTAAATCCAACTTGGTATGAGATCGCAGCGAGTAACCATTCCTGAATCATTGATAGCAAGGTGAGTTTAATATGCACATAAAATCAGATTGCTAACTCAAGATCCGTGCATCAATGATAGCGAGTAACCATTCCTGAAGTATATTTAATGTTTAGTTAGTAACTATAACATCTTTACAAGTATCCATTTTTATGGAGCAAATTCTTTGGTTGCTTCAAACTTGTGGAATGCCTATTTCGATGATTAGGCAAATCCACGACTTTCATTTTTTACGGGTAGCGCAAGAATAGCAGATAAGTTTGCTTATGAGCTAAACGGTCAGATATATTAGAAGAAACATGGAAGATTCTTGGTCTTGATGTTTATGGAGTTCACTATTTATATATTTTTGATTATAATATCTGCAACCTTGTGAATGGATAATATGAATATATTTGCTGAGGTGGCAATATGGATGGCTTGGATACCGGATTCGGCTCAAAATGAGACATTCTTTCATATTGGTTGAAAAGAATATAATTTGTAATAACCTATGATATTATTAGATATATTAAATAGTTTACTTTACCCTTTGTTTGACCCATTTTTGTTAAGCGTTTATTTATGAATTTTAATCGTTTGACCAAAGTCTTGTCACTGTTTGCTTACAGTGTTATATGAGACAACTATTGACCGGGCTTCACTATTGTCATGTCAATCAAGCGCCGGACAGGTCTATAAAAAGTAAACGCCTCAACAAATTCCTCACTTGTCCGTTCTTTGACAAATTCCTAATACCAGCGTACCTCATTTTCTTACTACACATGTTACAATGTATTACGGGTGCGAGTAACTGTTAGAAATGCAACACTTAAGAAACTTTGGAGATTATAACATGGGCATTATCAAGTCCAGCCTTCGGAAGAGACATAGCTCAGGTAACTAATTTTAGTTTTTTTTGTATGATTTAGAAACTTTGGAGTAACTGTTTATGCTGCATTAACATGTGAACAACGGGCAGGTATGCGAAGTAACTCATCCGAAACCAGTCGGGGAAGTTTATTTTGTTGCTCTACACTCTTTGGTTTAGAAACAATTCGTTGTGCGCGCAACACTAATTTTCTGCAGAATGGAGTTGCCACTGAAGGTTAACTCTCAAGAAGAGTATTTGAGGGCCACGATGGAACCGGTTGCAGGTTTGAAAATTAAGGTGCATCCTCTATTTTCACCTTTATAATCTTTAAATCTTCATTTTAACTTTTCATCACACTCTTTTTTCATTTTCATCTCGATACATGTAGTTGATGCTTTCTACCAGAAAAAATTTGATTATGTAGTTGATGCTTGCATACCAGAAAAAAGTTGATTAGTTATAACCATTTCATTTTGATTTAGTCTGAGACAAGGGATGTCTCTGTAATGAATGTGACTTTGAACCTGGAGTTGAATTCAGTTTGATAATAAAATAGTTTCTGCAATTGTATTTGTCACATTGTTACAGACTGCTTTGGGTAAAATTAAGAAAATTTGCTTTGTTTCTGATCTTGACTTGCCGAGATATGTATATATATTTTGCAGCTGAACAATCATGGGTAGCAATATGCCCGTGTAACCGCGACTTCGATATGTTTTTTCCACGTTCAGGTAGGTTTTGTAATAGTCTCCTTATAGTTTTCAGGAAATAAATTAGCAACTTTTATTATTTAAACATGCTAGAAAGTAACAACTAAAAATAGAGGATGCATTACTTTTTTGGCATGAAACCAGATGCATCACATATCCTTGAAGGGTTATCTGTTAAGCAAAAGAAGGATTGTCGTTCTACTTTCTAATATATCAGATATCCTTTTGTTAGCTTGCTCGAGAAAAGTTATGTGTCACTAACTATGTACTTTTTTGTTATATATGCAATAAATCGGTGGAGATGATGTGTTGACGTAAGAAATTGATGCGTTGGGACAGCTGCATAAGCAAGTGACCCACATCTTTTTCTTGGTGCTATTGTTGGTGGGTTCAGAAAATAGTTTTTTTGAGCTTATTGAAATTTTATTAAACATGTTGCCACCATATGCTCATAATTTCTCTTTAAATGTTGTCAAACATTTTGCGGTCCTGAAAGAGCCTTTGATTCACGTGAAGATAGCACATCAGCTGTTGTGAGTTTAGACCCATTTACTTAAAAGTGGGTTGATATTGGTTATGGTTTATCTCTAATGGCTCAAGCATGTTAAGCTAAAAATCTAATTACAAATTATATGGTCGGCCATAAAAGTAGTGACTGGAGTGATTGTAGGCTCCTTCTTCCTTACAGGCCTTCTCATGGTTACTAAAAAGTGGAAACTTAAAACAAGGATTATAGTTCAATGGAAAGAAAACCAAGGATTATCGGTGAGAAAACTATGTTGTTTATCAGAATCTTATTAATATATGAAAATCCAACGACCAATTTAGTGTTTTTCTTTGTGTATGCAGATACTAATTTGCCAAAGGATGTGACGAGATATAGTCGAGCTTAAAACCAAATTTTAATCAAGCCTGACCGTTTTGAATGGCATGCACTTTACCTCTTTAGAGTCATATGGTAGTTCAGTTCTTCGGTCTTTTAAAAGTAATTTAGGATGATTATATAGAATGAGCGTCTATTTGTTGTACCATGGCACCAGTTATTACAAACTATTCCACTTATGAGCAAGTCAAATGGGTAAAAAAATAAAATATCAAAAGTCATATGGACCAACCAGGATGATAGTTACATTTTCAAATATAGAACTATATATGCAATTTGTCAATCACATAATACAAAGATGTATTATGTTTTTATAAACATTAAGCAAGCTTGTGTAATAGCTTAAGATATCTTTACGCTATTTGTATATAAAGGTAAACACAACGTTACATACGGGACATGTAGAAGCTCAATCAAAAGGAGTTAATGTAGAAAAGGGAATGATTAGAGGTACTTGAAGAAAATGAAAGAGTGCCCTACTAAAACATTTAAGTTTTCATATGACTTGCCTATGGTGTAGGTTGAAGAGCTAATTATGGACATTGCTCCAAAGAAGAAATTACAAGATGGAAATGAGCAACGCAACAAGAAACTTAGGCAGGTAGGGCGTATATTTCCAAAGTTTGTGTTAATTGATTTCCAGTTTTTCTTTAGGTGGTTGAAATGCAGTTTTCTTTCTTATGATCATATGTCAGTTTTTTTTTTTTTTTTTTTTTTTTTTTTTTTTTTTTTTTTTTTTTTTTTTTTTTTTTTTTTAATTAACATTTAGACCTCAACATTATATTGGTGGAACACTTCATACATGTAAAATTCAATGTATGACACTATGGCCTTTTTACTTGAACATTACTATTGCCTTTTTAATTAAGCATCACATTGAAAGAAATTAATGGAAGTTGTCACTGAATACATTTATCTTTTTTCTGGGTGTAGAGTATAAATGGAATTACAAAGATGCTCAGTGAGTATTATCCTACTAATTNTTTTTTTTTTTTTTTTTTTGTTTTTTTTTTGAATTAACATTTAGACCTCAACATTATATTGGTGGAACACTTCATACATGTAAAATTCAATGTATGACACTATGGCCTTTTTACTTGAACATTACTATGGCCTTTTTAATTAAGCATCACATTGAAAGAAATTAATGGAAGTTGTCACTGAATACATTTATCTTTTTTCTGGGTGTAGAGTATAAATGGAATTACAAAGATGCCCAGTGAGTATAATCCTACTAATTGGATGCTTGAAATGACTACAACTGCTATTGAAGGAAAAATTGGACAAGACTTTGCAGTGATTTGTAACAACTCTAAGTAGTACATGTAACCTCCTACAATATATTTTGAACGAATCTCTTATACAAAATTTTGACGGTTATTTACTTATATAATATATTCCAGAGATATTGAAGTTGTGATTTAGCAAACGAGTACTCCAGAACCTGACTCTATATCTTTACACTTCTCTACCACTTACTCCCAAAATACCCAATTAACCAGTAGTAATAAGTAAAAGGTGTGCATTGTATATAAAAGGTGCAATGCCAAGGTAACAAAGGTGAATGATGACACTCATTCTTTTGAGTCGTATCAATATGCCAAAGAAGAATCTGATAGTGATGTGACGGTCAAAGAAGCTCAAACTAAGGAGAATAGTCGGTTTGTAGGATTAAGTCTATTTAATGCTGGTGCTGTAGCTGATAATGAGATGCCTCAGTTTGATTTCTAGATAAGCTCAAAGTAGAGGTTTGCTTTTGCCTTCATGGTCATAATTTGTATATTTTACTTAGTTGTACGAATAGTCGAGCAGGATTAGATTAATTTTTACCCATTTTGTGTACTTCTCTTTTAAGAGAACGATTCATGTACAAGCACAGGGACCTTTTCATTTAACATCCAATGAAATGTTAGCATATGTATTACTGTAATATATATTTCATAGATAGATAAACATCACCTACTCTCTTTGAAAATTACAATGGTTATACACATAGCCCAAGTATCTAACTATTAGTCTATGTCTACAATGCTCGTCAACATGACAAAATAGCATTTAACTTGTGTACCAAAATAGATAAAACGGCAATGATTAGATAGGTTATTTTACCTATAAATTTCATTAAACGTAACGAAAAATGCAGTGACTTAACGCATTCTTTATGCGCTTCTTTATTCTTTTTTAAGCAAAACCCATGTTATGGGATGCCTTATACTAACTCAATGATCGTTGTTACCGTTGTAGGTGTGGTCAGGCAAGCAGCATCAACTTCTTACACCTCTCATGAAAATACTAGGCACACACGGGAGACCTCACGAGGTCATTTAACCGCTGAGTTTTAACATGTTACAGATAATGTATGCGTAATGCCTGAACAGTTACGTGGTGCCCATGTCAATAAGTGACCGACATTTAGGTGTCACATATGTAAATAGCCACCGCCGCTTTTATGCCCGGGAGGGCTTATAAGTCAATTTCCGTCACCTAATACTACCCAAAGAATAATTACAAGTCATGCCCGCCCATCGGGCGGGCTTTGACACTAGTATATATATATATATATATATATATATATATATATATATATATATATATATATATATATATATATATATATATATATATATATATATATATATATATATATATATATATATATATATATATATATATATATATATATATATATATATATATATATATATATAGATATATATATGTATATATATAATATATATATAATTTAACCTGTAGTAATAAGTAAAAGGTGTGCATTGTATATAAAAGGTGCAATGCCAAGGTAACAAAGGTGAATGATGATACTCCTTCTTTTGAGTCGTATCAATATGCCAAAGAAGAATCTGATAGTGATGTGACGGTCGAAGAAGCTCAAGCTAAGGAGAATAGTGGGTTTGTAGGATTAAGTCTATTTAATGCTGGTGCTGTAGCTGATAATGAGATGCCTCAGTTTGATTTCTAGATAAGCTCAAAGTAGAGGTTTGCTTTTGCCTTCATGGTCATAATTTGTATATTTTACTTAGTTGTACGAATAGTCGAGCAGGATTAGATTAATTTTTACCCATTTTGTGTACTTCTCTTTTAAGAGAACGATTCATGTACAAGCACAGGGACCTTTTCATTTAACATCCAATGAAATGTTAGCATATGTATTACTGTAATATATATTTCATAGATAGATAAACATCACCTACTCTCTTTGAAAATTACAATGGTTATACACATAGCCCAAGTATCTAACTATTAGTCTATGTCTACAATGCTCTTCAACATGACAAAATAGCATTTAACTTGTGTACCAAAATAGATAAAACGGCAATGATTAGATAGGTTATTATATTTTACCTATAAATTTCATTAAACGTAACGAAAAATGCAGTGACTTAACGCATTCTTTATGCGCTTTTTTATTCTTTTTTAAGCAAAACCCATGTTATGGGATGCCTTATACTAACTCAATGATCGCTGTTACCGTTGTAGGTGTGGTCAGGCAAGCAGCAGCAACTTCTTACACCTCTCATGAAAATACTAGGCACACACGGGAGACCTCACGAGGTCATTTAACCGCTGAGTTTTAACATGTTACAGATAATGTATGCGTAATGCCTGAACAGTTACGTGGTGCCCATGTCAATAAGTGACCGACATTTAGGTGTCACATATGTAAATAGCCACTGTTAGGACCTAAGTTTATGGTCCTAACACGTAAATGGAACGACATTTACGGGATTACAGTAGTTATCCTATTTAGCCAAAACACAAGGATTTGTTACGTAATATTCCAATAGTTGTTATGTGTTAGGCTATATTAGCCCTCCTAGACTTCACTAGGAGGGGGAGACTTTGTGTAACTTTATCATTTTCCCTTTCATTGAATAAAACACATAGTATTTCCCTTCTCTCTCTACTTTCTCTTACTAACCATGGAAGTCATCTTCTTCCATGTTACCCGACCTCCCGAATCCACATATCAACAATAAAACTACGATCCAACAAGTGGCATCAGAGCCAAGGTTACATATTTGTTGATTTTGTGGTCAAATCTTGTCAAAGCTGTCATCTTTATGCTGTTTTAACTATGGGTCCGTACTGTTTTTTTACATATTTTATTGGTTTAGCAGTCTTTACATGATTCTGTATCAGCATTGGTCAAAAAGTAACAACCTTTCAGTATTAGTTGTCATATATCTGTTGTTCTTGCGTCTTTTTTAGTCCTCGATAAGAGGTTGTATGTTAACTTTATTTCTTTCAAGACTGTTGGTACTCAGCCCGTGAATCTGTGGTAAAAAGGTGGTCAGAAACATGCTCGGAAATCACTGTCGGAAAAGTTAATCGGAGAAGTGGTCATAAAAGGGTCAAATATGGTCGGTAAAATCATCGGAAACTGGATAAACTCACCGGAATCCAATCGGAATCTCTTGTATAAGAGATTCTCGATAAGTACTGTTTTTCGAGAAAACTAAACCCTATATTTCGAAATAATTTTCTCGATATCCAGGATCTCGAAAACAAAGTTCTCGAAAGCCCAGTTTCTCGATAATTAAAATTTCTTGATAAACTTTCTCAAAATTTTTTCTCGATATGCAGAAAAGTTTCGAAATCTTTTTGAATGGAAAACTTTCGAGAAAATCAAAATTAAGAGAAGAAGATGAAGATGAGCAACTCGACTCAGACCAAAACCAAATACCAACGACTCATGTGACCTCAGATATATTCGATCGTCCTTGATCCTAAATAGTCTACAAAAACAATAAGAAGAAGAAGAATAGATCGAGACTAAACCACTGCCAAACCCATATCAAACGACATCTATTCCTAAACCCTATCAACAACAGTCACCACATCCTCTACAACAACGTATCCACTTAATTAATCTAAACATCACTCGAAGTACAAACTTATATAAAACACAAGAGATCTCAGATTTTGTTCCATTTCGGTTGCAATATTCTATAAGATTCTTTGTGGAACTTTTATCATCACGGATCTAATTTAGAAGCACACACTTCTTTATCAAATATCCGAACATAAAGATAAGGGTAATAACAATGATGTTACTCCCTTTTCTTTAATTCGTTCATGGAATATCAAAACACAAACAAGTTCAAGACTTGATGACCCTAACTGAGACCCTCCAAAGGATCATGAAGCATTCAAAATGCCTTCTTGCGTTGGTTGAGCAAAAAATTAATTATACAAAGGGTACGGTTGTAAGATGCTCGACTTGTTGGGTTTGATTAGTTCTTATTGATGGTAGATGATGGAGATGATTTATTGGCTGATCTGCGTTTGGTGTGAAGAGATGTGGGAACTGCGTTATTCAAAACAGAAAGAAAAGGGGCGGATATATAATGGTCTAGGGTTTTTGAATGTGTTTTAGGGTTAAATGACTATTCGTTATATTACTGTGTTGTGTGGATAGGGTTGGATATGATTTGGGCCGGGGTTTACTTCAAGTTAAATAGGATTATGATTGGATCGATTGTTGCTTTGGGTGTCTTGGACTGGGCCTAACCTTTGATAATTGATCCCAAATTTTGTGCCTCAATGGCTTATATGACTTGAAGTGGGATTATGGATCCAAAAAATTGCTAACTTTGAGCTGAAATTTTGATTATCCAATGTATTTTTATACATTGTGTTAACTTTGGCAATTTTTTTGGTATAAGGTTGGTATTTTGGTTATGAAAAATTTTCACGGGGATACGGATACAGTTTTTGACAAGATCGGGAAACCATTATCAAGTTCACTTAAAAAGTCAAAAGGCTAGTTTTGAGCGTTTAACCGCAAGATGTGACTACGACGATAATTCTTTATTATTTATTTGAGATTGAAGTGGAATTTCACGGGTGCGTGTACTTAGTATCTCAAGATATCGGGGTTGGTTGGATGCAAGATTCTTCGAGATCCTTGTTTGAGCTTTTAACCTTTACAATGACAGAGACTTGATTTGTCTAGTTATACATGGTGTTTGATGCTTTTGCGTGTATAACTATCACTTTAAGGAGTTACGTTGTAGTGCTCAGTGTCACACAAAGTTGTGGATACTCAAGAGGTGAAGTACATCTTATACTTGATGGTGCTAGAGTATAGAGTACTTAGGGATTCGATGGGGGACGAACTCTCTACGCCGCTCTTAGTCATACAATAGTGCAAGTTTAAGTCACAAGTTTGGGTTATTCTACTCCGTTTTCAAGTTCATAATATTGGGTTTTCTCCATCAGTAGTCACTACAAAAAGCCCACACCAAATAATATATATTAATAAATATATTTAATATATATAATATATATAATATTATATATAATATATTTAATAATATATATAATATTATATATTAATATATATTGGGTTTGCAAATACATGAGACAAGTTATCAATGAAGGTCCATTTGTAACACCGACTAACCTTGTCCCTGGTAATCCTAATGCTGATCCACCCATACCAGCTCACACAGACCTCTTAGTGATGCTCAACTTACTGCTGAACAATTACTTCACAAAGAAGCATATGAATATGCCATGATTTACATTCTTCAAGGCATACCTAATCCGATCTTTCGCAGTGTTGATGCTCAGAAAACTGCTAAGGCTATGTGGGAACATGTTCATCTCCTAATGGAAGGAACTCAGTTGAATCAGGAGGACATGGAGTCAAAAATTTACATGAAATACACACATTTCATGATTGAGCCAATGGAATCACTTGAGTCATACTATCACCGCTTCACGAACATCATTAATGACTTCGACAGACACAACATCATCTTACCAAAGATTGCTGTCAACACGAAGTTCTTAGGATGTCTTGGTCCTGATTGGCAGAAGTATGTGACATTTGTTCGACAAGCAAGAAACCTTCATGAAACACCATATGGTTTGTTGTATGACTATCTGAAACATCATCAACATGAAGTTGACAATGATCGCGCTCTCAGAGGAAACTACTCACAGCCCCCACCTACAAACTCTTTGGCGCTTGTTGCTCAATCACATGTTCCGGCTCCACCATTACAACACAATGTTTATCATCCAGAACAGGCTTATCTCAACAACCCATCTCCGTATTCATCTTATGATTCCACAACGCACCCTCCTGCAAATCAATTTTCCTCATATGACAACAATGACACCTTGTCTACACCACTTACTGCTAATGATGACGATGATGATGAGGACTTTAACAGTCTCAACCAAGGAATTGCACTCATTGCTCGGGCTTTTAGCAAATTCTCAAACAAGTCCAACAATCATCTTCGTTCATCTTCAAATACAAGGAATCAAGCTGTCATTCACGATGGTCGCGTTGAAATTCAGAATCATAACAGTGGTAGATTTGGATCGGGTGGTAATATGGGTAACTCCAATTCTGGACAACGGTTTAACAACAATGGAGGATTCAGGAACAATGGTGGTGTCCCTCAGAGAAAGGCAGAAATTGTTGACACAGGGAATACTGAATCGGGGAATACGGTCATCAGATGCTATAACTGCAATGGAATAGGTCACTTGGCAACTGCATGTCCATCACCAAGAAATCAGGGAAGTAAGTATCACAAACAGGCATTACTCCTTGCTCTCAAAGATGAAGCCCGCAGCAACACGAAAGCAAATGACAACAGCTTCATGGCTAATGCACATTCCGATGATGACATGGAAGATTTGGAAGCTGCTGTTATGCTGATGGCCAACATGCATGAACTCCACATAAGTGACTCAGGCCCAGTTTATGACACCGATGGTCTTTCTCAGGTAACTGATCTTAACTCATGCCTCATACATGAAATTGCCTCCCCATCTGCATCTGCATCTTACAAGGAACAAGAAGTTCAAAATGATTCATTGTTATCTACACACACGAATACTCAAATGGACACAAAAGTTATATTTGATGATTTTCAAATTAACCCGGTTGTCACATTTGATGATTCGGATAATGAAACTGTCAATGATAACAATGCTCACGTTGAACATTTTGATCCTTCGTCTGGTCCAGATTCAGAAATTCAGTCCCTTCTTATGACTAGTCAATCTCAAAACATTAAATGTCAAGAGCTTAATGCTAGATTGAAAGAGAGAAATGCATTATTAACTAGGGATATTGAGTGCTATAAATTTCAACTGTCAAACGCGGAAAAACTGATTCAACGGGAAAAAGGCTTTGAAGCTGCTTTTCTAAAATCTTCTCTTCACGAAAAAGAGTTAGAACACCAAATTGCTAAAATTATGGAGTCTAAAAATAACTTAGCTTCTGAACTGGAAAAGCAAGCGTTTGAACACAAAAAATAAATTGCACAACTTGATGCAGTCATTTTACAAACTAAAACAGAGTTGTCAAATTGTCAAGCTGAGTTCACAGAACATAAACGCAAAACCAGAAACAAAGTTAAGTCATACATCGATGAGATTGTTGAATTGGAACATAAGCTTAAAGAATTTCAAAATGTTGTATATAAAACTGGTGATTCAGTGACTACTATTCAAAAGTTTTCAGTAACCCGAACAAACAATGGTCACGGCTTTGCAATTGGAAGTGAATCACCATGTTTTTTACGTGTAGCACTCAATGAGATTCCAAAGTTATATAGTGCAGATCATCTCTTTGACGATACTGTTGTTCGCACTGTTGTATATGATTGTGAAGAGGAATATGAAATTGAAGAAGAGAGTCGATCAAAAATGGAAAACGTTAGATACAATAAACCTTTTGATTACTCTAAAATGCCTCCAATAACTGATATTTTTACACCGCAAAAAGAGAAATCCGAACAACCATGGTACATTATCAAACCTCAAGAAGTCACTTCTATGTAGCTCCTGCTAAACCAGTGGTGCAAATTAACGGTCCTTTACCAAACGATTACAAACTTCAACCTCTTCCTACTCGTTGTCATGTACTTCAGTATTTTGACACGTTCAAGGAAGATATTGAACGATTAGATGAAGCCATAGAACGCAACTCTCAAATAACAGTTTTCACTATTACTACTCCTCATAAGAGAGAAAAACGAGAAGTGTTTCAAAAACAGTTTTTACCTATTGCTCGACACTTGCGTCATTGTGCTAACCGCTGGGAACAGGAACTTCAAAAAGAGGTCTCATCTATGATGAATGTGTTTCAAGAAACTGAACAAGCAATTTTAAACCAAAAACGTCAAAATCAATTTTTACAAAAAGAAGCTGATCGACTCTTGGAACATGTTCTTAGTGCTGATATAATTTCTGTGATTATGAATTATCTTTATGAATCTGGTACTTCTATGCTTGTTGATGATCACTGTGATGATATTGAGTTGTTGTCTAAATAAATTGAGACATTAAAAGATGAAAACGTTAATCTCCGATAACACAATGATGATGTGCAAAACAAACTTTCAAATGAGATTATCCAACTCAACAAAAAGCTTGAATGGTGTCAAAATTAAAGTCTTGATTTCGAACTAAAAATGCAAAGTCTTAACACTTCCACAGCTTTTCAAAAAGAAAATGAGGAACTAAAAAGTTAAATTTCAAAATACAAAAAGGAAATTGCAGAATTGGAAGAAGTTACAGACTATTGGCAAAAGAGTCGAGATAATTATCTCTATTCAAACGGAAAGCTCGAAAGTGAAATTCAAGATAAAAAGCACATTATCATTGAGTTGAAAGAGAAAATACGTGAACTTGAAAAAGGAAAATCTGTCAACACTAAAGTTATTGCACCAGGAATGTACTCCGTAGACATAACCAATGTAGAACAACACACTCATAAGTCTAATATGGATCCTTCCACTTCTACAGGAATAGTTGCCACTCATAACATTAGCAGATCCAAGCGTAAACGTATGAAAAGGAAGAATAGGATTTTGCAACGTAGAAGAGAGACACTAGAAGCCTCTGAAGTAGAAGAACACCCTAGGAATTTGAATAATACTCATCTTGCACTAGATTTAGATTCTGATTTGGCAAATTGTAATCCTAATCGTTGTGTAACGAATGATGAACCTTTAAATGCTTTGAATGTTAATGCTTCATGTGTGTTTTGTCGTAAGAGTATGTTATCTGGTGATCATTCTAAATGTGTTGCGAATTCTCTTTTATCTCGTTTTAAGAAACGTACATTAGGCAAGAAATCTAGGCTCACTAATCTTTCAAAATCTGTGCTAGGACTTATGCCTTGTGTAGTTTCTAAGAATGATGTAGTCCACCCACTAGTTGCGAACAATAACCCTAGGAACATGCCATCACTTAGCGAATTCACTAAGAAAAAGGCTAAATCTAGTTGGAATTGGCAACGTTGGTTACAAAGAACACATAACTTTAAATGGATTCCTAAAATTTTTAACATGTGTGCTTCTAACCCAACGGAACCCACAACTTCTTTGGGTTCCACCCTTACCATTGTACGATCGTCGTCTCTTTCATGTGATGCAGGTGGTGCAAATTGTTCTCTGAATTGTTGATAGCGGATGCTCCCGACACATGACAGGCAATCTCAAACTGTTAAGAAACTTTGTCTCAAAGTTCATTGGTACTGTCACATTTGAGAATGATCATTTCGCTGCAATTATGGGATATGGGGACTATGTCAGTGGGAATATCAAAATTAGTCGTGTTTATTATGTTGAAGGCCTCGGTCACAATCTATTTTCAGTCGGTCAATTTTGTGATGGTGATCTGGAAGTTGCATTCAGGGAGAAAACATGCTTTGTTCGTGATCTACAAGGAAATGATCTCATGTCCGGCACACGTGGAAACAGTCTTTATACAATTTCAATGTCCGACATGACCGCTTCCTCTCCCATTTGTCTACTTTCAAAGGCTGAATCGACAAAATCCTGGTTATGGCACCAACGCATGTCACATCTCAACATCAGAACTATGACCGATCTTGCTCGCCATAAACTAGTTGACGGTCTTCCAAGGTTCAGATATACAAAAGATCACTTATGTCCCGCTTGTGAACAAGGAAAGAGCAAACGTGCACATCTAAGCTCTAAACCAGAACCAAGTACCGATCATGTTCTTCAACTTCTTCATATGGATTTATGTGGCCCAATGCGAGTACAAACAATTAATGGGAAACGATACATTCTTGTGATAGTCGATGACTTCTCCAAATAGACTTGGGTCTACTTTCTTCGAAGCAAAGATCAAGCTCCATCGATGATAATCACCTTTCTCACGAAAATTCAGGTTCAACTTTGCAATACAGTCAGAATCGTCAGAACAGATAATGGAACTGAATTCAAGAATCAAACCCTTCGTGATTATTTTGAGAAAGTTGGGATTGAACATCAAACATCAATTGCACGGATTCCCGAACAAAATGGAGTGGTCGAAAGACGCAACAGAACATTAGTGGAAGCCGCACGAACGATGCTCATTAATGCTCAATTACCAGATTATCTTTGAGCAGAAGCTGTCTCTACTGCATGTTACACCCAAAAATGGTTGTATGATCAATAAACGTCACAAAGTCACACCGTATGAAATTGTTCACAAACGAAAGCCTAACATACAACACTTTCATGTATTTGGTTCTCTATGCTATCCAAATAATGATCGTGATGATTTTGGAAAACTTAAAGCAAAGGCTGACATCGGTATCTTCATTGGATATTGTGAAAACTCAAAAGGATTTCGAATCTACAACCGTCGTACTAGAGAAATTCAGGAGACTATCCATGCTAATTTCGATGAGCTCACAGATATGGCTTCTGAGCAAAACAGCTTAGGACCCGCAACCAACCGTCTAAACTTTCCAGATTCTTCAGCTGAACCGTTGTCACTAACTCGTCGAGAATTGGAAATATTGTTTTCTCCTTTGTTCGATGATTCATTTGAGACACGTGCACCAGATGTATCCACTAGTTCCGCTGCTCAACCTGATAATATTCAAGTACCTGATACAACGGTTACTACATCAACAATAGTAACACCCGATGCACCCCCGACTGAGTCACCAACAATAGAAGAACAAACCGCTTCCAACACCGACAACCCAACTGAAGATCTGAACCAACAACAAGTACCCGAACCTTTCAGATATTGCTGAGTCGTCAACACGCAACTTGGAACCAACTAATATGCAGCAATTTCATAACCCTCACCCTTCAACACATCATTGGACTCGTGACCATCCAATTGTCAACATTATTGGTCATCCAACAGCTCCAGTTATGACTAGACAAAAACTTCACTCCGATGCCGAACATTGCATTTATGCTCTAACAGTTAGTCATGAAGAACCGAACAATATTAAAGAAGCTCTCACCTACGACAACTGGATTGAATCAATGCAAGAGGATTTGATGTGTGCTTATTCACATACCTTTTATTCACCATTATTAGACTATTATAGACCAAAAACTAACGTTAAACGCCAAAGATATCGTGTTTTTGTGTTCGTGATCGTGCAGGAAAGGATATTGCATAAATGGCATGAAAATCAACCTAAAAGCCTAAAACGAGCACGAGATGTGGAAAAGTGTCACAAAGCCGAGTCAAAGATGAAATCTACTCAAGGAAAGCCCGTGATGACGAGTTTATTTCTTAAAAAGCTCAAGAAGATGAACGATACGCTTAATCAAACCAGAAAGATATTCATGAGAAGAAGCTTTCCAAAAT